>JABXJD010000035.1:2432500-2670000 GCA_013375575.1 Percina caprodes | reverse complement strand
TTTTCAAATGCTATACAATTGAATGAAACAACCAAATTCAATGAAAGTAGTGAAATGATCATTTATATTACTTGTGAAGAGCGTTGTATGGAACTATCCACATTATTTCTTTTGACAGTTTGGTTGCAAGAAACTGATATTTCTGATATAGACACTGTTTGAAAGCGGGTCAAATTTGACCCAAGGGCAACAGGACGGTTAAGAAAGGAGACTGTATCCAGAGCTTTATGTTAAGCTATTGTTATGCTTGTTTTATTCAAAGGGGCAGTATAACACAAATGGCAGGAGACCTTGCAGCTTCAGTGTCCTTTTTTTGGTTTGTTTGATATATTTTAGTTAGTATGCAATACATTTTATTAATAGCTAATTGCTCAATCTTCCCCTGTATTGTTTAATTGAATAGGCATGGGTATTTGCTTAAAACAAAAGTGCTGTGCCGCAAAGTGAGTTTTTTAAAGCCGCCTATTTCATCACTAAGAGAGATTTCCCTCTGGTTTGAGAAAAGAAAACACATCAAATGGGGCAGTTATTCCTATTTAACATTTCGTTATATTGTACTAGTAAATTTGGTTTCCAACATCACGCCTGTTTTTATTTTTTTTATATATCTTGGCAGCCAGAATGGAAAACATACTAATTAAGTAAATCAAGACACAAGACAGTGAGGATTAGTAGGCTATGATTAGATTTGCGTGGATAGGCAACCACCAAAACCCAGGAGAACACAAATTCTCACATGTTAATTTGCCAAAATGCAAACTGATTAATCCAACATGAGTTTGCTATAATCATTTATACTGCAATCAGTGCTTGTAATGGAAATAAACACAGGAAACACTCTAAATTTGGACTGTGGATCTGCCAACAGACGCAGGGCCCTATTTTAATGATCGAAGCGCATGGCGCAGGTGTCCAAATCCACTTTTTCTAATTTGATGGGGGAAAAAAGGGTCTGTGTGTCGGTCGCATGGTTCAAAAGGGTTGTACTTAGTGTCTTCATTAATTCATAGGCGTGTTTTGGGCGTAACATGCAATAAACCAATCAGAGTGTCTCCTTGGATCAGGGAGGCTCCAACATCATGGTAGCAGCTGTCGCCATGGTCCCGCTACACGTCCTGCGATGCCATGTTCATCCTGCTACGCTCTGCGGTGCCCTGCTACGTCCTGCTGTGCCTTGTAATGCCGCACAGTGCCCTGCTATGCCATGAACTACTACAAAGAACTACTACAAACTATTACTTTTTGTGACCGTTATTGTCACTCTTCATTCTAACCCCAACCGGTTGTCAGACACCGCCTACCAAGAGCTTGGGTCCTGGTCTGGGTCTGGGTCTGTCCAAGGTTTCTGCCTAAAAGGAAGTTTTTCTTGCCACTGTTGCACTGTTGCTTGCTCTGGAGGGAACTACTAGAACTGTTGGGTCCTTGTAAATTAGAGTGTGGTCTAGTTGTTATGAATTGATACTATAAATAAAATTGAATTGAATTGAATTGAATCTCCCTTTCTCTTTAAAATCCAGGCACGTTTGGACCTTGGCGCATTGCTATTTTGATGGCGGATTCATGATGGTGGATTATTTGTATTTGAAATTTTTCAAATGTGTGTGTGCTGCCTTCTGTGTGTGTGTGTGTGTGTGTGTGTGTGTGTGTGTGTGTAACAAGCAGTGTGCACGCTGTGCATAAGCTTAGAAAATGTGCTTTTAAAATAACAATGAACTGCTGCGTTACTGACTTTAGACTTTTATGTTGGTCAATATCCATCACTTCCCGCTCTCTCAAGATAGCAATACACCAAGAATTCACCTAAGCACACCCCTGGAAGAACAGCACGCCCATGGGTGCAAAGATGAGCGCAGGTGCATTTGCTATTTAAACGACGTGGTGCAGGATGGGAAATACAACTGCGTCGGTCTCAGAATAGCAAAGACACTTGCGTTGGGAACAGACTTGGTCCAAATTGTTCAATCAGTCATTATGCCTTAATCAAATGTGTGTACCTACCCTAAATGGATCAATATCTTTACTTTTTTCTCTCTCTCTGTAATAAATACTTTGTTTCAATGTGTGTTCATTAACTGTGGAAATAAAATCCAGTTAATCCAAAAAAGCTGTGCAATGCATGATGCACATTTTCTGTTTCTGTGATAATAAGAAAGTTATCCTCTGCCATTTACTTCTTTCTACTCAGCTTTTTGTGGTTCAAAGGTAACACTTCCTGGGTTGGCACCACCATTCCAGGAAGTGGACTATGTCTGTGGCAGGTTTTGTGGTGTCGGGGCACAACACAAGAGGTCCAGAATAGGACCAAATGTCACAACGGGACAGTCAAAGACAACCAGAAGGACACACAGCCCAGACTCCCAAACCCACAACAGAGGCAACACAACAGCCATGGAAACAAAAGGACAGAGCTTTTTTTTTTTTTTATCTGGGAGAGCTGCAGCGGCTCTCCTCCCAGGCAGCCAGCAGAGCTGCGAGCTGCTTGTACAGGGCTTTCCCCGCCGCCACAGCTACAACAACACACGACCCATCCGCCTGACTGGCCCTGTCACACCATGGCACGCCAAAACCCACCGCAACTGGCCGCCAAACAGGCTCGGCCTACACACAGGCACACTTACCCTAACACCAGTCTTTCCACGATTAACCATTACTCTTGGGGGCTGGCGGGCTGCTTTTAGAGCTCACCCTGGCCACGATGACTCAGCGGGGCCACAACAACGCCCCCAGCCCCATTCTTTCCCTGACATGCTAGAACTGTGTATTCATCCGCCTGCTCATCCTGGGGACAAAACTAGATCCACTCAATGATAGCAGCAGCAGAGTTTTCTTTGAGATTTGACGGATAAATCACAAACAGTCACAACACTAAATGTGTGTTGTTTTTTAAACCCTTCAAAGAAGGACCCACAATAGTTTCCCCCAAAACCATCCCAGACAAAGATTTACTTCCATCTTTACACCCCATGTTTTGCTCTACTCATTTCTGCTTTTTCACCTTATCGCTTTCTATGGTTTGCACATTCTCTCACACACTATCTAGCTCTTCCTCTCACACTCTCTAGTGCTGCTTAAGAGATTTGACATGGTATGATGAGATGGCACATGGCCTGCACTCCATTGTGTAATTAAGATGTATCACCAGGGCACACACACACACACACACACACCAGCCGCATGTTTGTGTGTGTGTGTGTGTGTGTGTGTGTGTGTGTGTGTGTGTGTGTGTGTGGGTGACTGTGCAGCGAGTGAGCAGCATCTGACAGCCTGTTAAGGGTCTTAACTCCCTTACATCAAACTCTGCCAGCTCCACTCTGTCCTCTCTTCCCCCTCCTTTACTATTGTATCTTCTCTTCCTTATTGGCACTGGCAGGGAGCTGAATTGGGAACCATATCCAATCAACGGCCTAATCCCTTTACTTTCTCCCTTTTCCTCCCCCTTTCTTCCCCTCTTTTCCTTTTTTACAAACATGAATGACTCAGATTGTATATGGACATATATGTGGCCTGTAGCACTTTTACATAAGCATGTTTTACAATTAAATATTAGTTTTCTGGACAATTTTATTATGTATCAAGAGTGATGTACGTTCTGTTAAGATACTCAAACACTCTCCCTTTGAGTTTCTGATACATCTATTCCAAAAAGAGATGCAAGCTAACATTGCCTTTCCTCTTCACCGCTTTGTACAATGCTGCAATAGGATTGCATTGTATTCGGTTTTACTGCGGTTTCAAAAGAGAAATAACAGCTTCTCTTTCTCAAGTGCATTTACATTTCTTCATTTTGTTCACTTTGAGTTTACACACAGAATTATATCATAACTCAGAGTTATAAAAAGTTAAAGAATCAATGTCAGTAGACAGGAAACACATTCCTGATAAATCAGGATGTACCAAGATAAGGCCACTTTTTTGAATGAGTATTACAAAAGATAAGAAAGATGTCATCAGAAAGGTATTCTTAAAACACATTTGATAAAGCTTTTGGGTAAAAAAAATATTTTGATTTGTGGTACAAGAAGACAAGATTGCATTTTCGCTGTAGTTTAATTAATTTGTAAAAATAAGAAGTGATTGAAATAAGATGAAAATGAGACTATCTGCAGCACCCACATAAAAAACACGAGACTCTAAATACACTATCACTGTAACAAGAGACTCTGGAGCTACTCCAATATCTCAAATACAGAACACTGCTTGACTTCAAACTTCCTTGCTTGAATTTTTCAATCCAAAACAACTGAAGAAGCAAATAAAAAGCAGTAAAGAAAGAGATTGATTTCCACAAATGGAGAAATAATGAGTTTTTTCTTGAGGTTGTTAAAAAAGCAAAAACTGACGCACACAACTGGTTTTCATGACTCACCTGTATTATGTGATGGACAGCATTGTTCTGGCCTCGCCTTCAAAAGCATGGTCGGACGTAGCGTTAGCGGCTTAAAATTCACTGAACAAAACTAATAAGAGCAAAGGTGATCAGGCCACCTCTCAGTCCACTGTCAACTGGTCTACTCTCGGACGATTAGCACTGCTGGTATGTATGTGTGTGTGTGTGTGTGTGTGCGCGCGTGTGTGCGGAGCTGAAGGTACACATCGAGTTTGCCACTAACATAGTCTTTACCCAGTCTCCTCCCATCTCCAAACAGTTGGGAGCGTGCATACGAGTCAAGAAATAATAATACAAATGTTAAAAAATTAGAAAGAAGATGTCACATTGTGACACAGCTGGTTAACTATCTATACGTAACAATAAATAAACAAGTCAGTAGACTTTTCCAGAAACAGTGTGCTTACAGAGCTACCTGCTGTCCTCCACCTTACCGGGTTTACATTCAAATTAAAGGTAGACCGTCAGCCTGTGTGTAAGTGTGTGAGTGTGTGTGAGAGAGGGAGACAGAGAGAGAAAGTGGCAGAGAGAAGGTGCTTCATCTCTCTGAGCCACATTTCTGTCAGGGATCAAGACCGAAGGGGGAGTCTGAATGGCAACACAGCCTATTAGGTGGATCAACATGACATTCACCTAGCCTGCTCACCGTCCTTATTTTGTCCTAAATGACACACACACACACACACACACACACACACACACACACACACACACACACACACACACACACACTCACACTCACACACACACACAGTTGACTTTTTGCCTTTGCACTTTATGTTTAGTTGTGGCAGTTTTCCTGCAGTTTTCTTTTCTTTTCTTTTTTTTACAGTTCAACAAAGCCAGTTTCCAATGTTTCATTAAAAGGATTAACGGACCTGTATGGACCAGGTTTAATTAGCAGGAGCAGCAGGGGAAACTGGGCACATAAGACTCTAATCTGAACTAAATGAAGTCTAACAATACACAAGCAGGAAAAACACAGAAAGGAAAGAGGGTGTACAGTCCAAAAAATGTAATCCTGCTTACTTTAAAACACACACACACACACACAAACAACACAATGTGAAGAACAAGCAAAATCATCAGAAACAAGAATGCCCCACATTCAGTTTGAATTAAAGTGTAATGTATCCAGTGTCATGACAGAGTCAGAGTGCACCTGAGTCCAGACAGTCCAGATGCTACAAGGCACCAGAGCCAAAATATGCCCCCACACACACACACAGACACACAGAGTAGAGGCACAGCCCCTCACACATTCACATTCAAATGCTCTGACAGAAATGTTTTATTTTATTCAGTGAGTGCAGCCCAACCGGATGAGATGAATAGATAGGAAAGAGAAAGCAGATGCTAAATGCAGTGAGACAGTAAATTATGTCAAGGTTCCAATCCTTCGGTGAGGTAAGGCAAGGTCATAATTCATAAAGTTGTGATACAGGTGTTCACGCCTTCACAACAGGATTATGTAGACACTGCCAGGTTTGTGCCAGAGTGTGCTCGGAGTGACTATTTACAAAAGTACATTTACTAAGCTAGTCTATACTATATTATAGATTTACTATTTATGTCGATTCAATTTGATTATGTCCATTCAACTTGACAGACATACATATTTTTATGTCGAACCCTGCGTGTGAGCTGGTTAAAATATGGAAATGAAGAATGAATGAATGAAGAAGCAGAGACATTACTGTTATACCAAGATAAAAAAAAACTTGTTAGATGTGTTAGATGATTTATCTTGTTTTAAGAGTGAATGTCTTATTTTAAGTATTCAACTTTACACTATAATCTTAAATCAAGCAAACTTGTCAAGTGAAATTATGTTGCTGCAAGGACAGATAACTTCACTTGTTTTCCTTCAGGTTTAGTGTTCTTATCTTGTTTCAGTTCAGGCTGAAGGCTAGTCTACACACCATTCTGGGATAGGAGAAAAACGTGCTTTGGTTTATTGGCGTTTCCTTAAACCAATCACAATTGTCTTGGGTGGTGCTAAGCGCCGGAGACAGGTGCTGCTGCAAAATAGCCTCAGGAAGGAACTTGTTTTGGTAGAACATGTGCACGTAGGGAGGTGAGCTCTGGAATTAAAATGATTGTCAAGTGTGTGTGATGAGCATTTTACCCAAAAAGAAGATAAATGTAATTTTATTTTCAGTTCTAGCTGAGAGGATGTTTTCCTAATTGACCAGAGTTTAGAATGGCAACACAAAGAAAGCGGATGGTGAGGGACATCCGATACAGACTACAGACTGACCAGCGTACAACCAGAGGTTGGCCTTGCAGTGCCTTTGTCTTTCTCTGTTTATGCCTTCTCTCTTCTTTGTCTTTCTCCTCTATCAACTCCCTTTGTAACCCCTAACAACAGCAGCCAGGAGCAAACCATGCACACCATACAGTATGTAAGCCCAGAGATGGGGAATATTATATGCAATGACCTTCCAAAGATAGCCATCTCGGGTAAGTCAATGCATTGGTAAACAACACTAGATTGTGATTCAATGTTTGACCCAGACCTGCAAAAGCCAATGCCCGCATTGTGTAGTTCTTGTTTGCATTACGGATGAGGTCATTGCCTTTAAATGCAATCTTGTCAAGAAGAGGAACCACTTATGCAAGTGAAATAGCATTCACTGAGCTGAACACACACACAAACACTGGGTTTGTCTTGCTGGAGGGTAGCTGACATGCATTAGTATGGGCCACGCACACATTACAATCTCGTTCTCTCTGACACACACAAACACACCAAATGAGTTTTCCACTTGTTTCAGCATTTTACAGCTTAAGAGAGATTTAAAGAATAAACCATACAAAATGGCCAACACACAACAGGAGATTAAAGGCTCCCTGTTGGTCTCCTAAGAACAAAGTGCAGACTGTAAGCTGAGCTGCAGTCTAAACAACATTTCCCACCTCTACTCAGAAACTCTTCTTCGGTCTGGTAGCCTGGAGAAAAGGTTGCTAAAGGGCCAAACACACAACACAAACAGGTGCAGACTACCTCAGCCCAAAGTAATCTTTTCCACCACTCTACTGTGCACAATTTCAAAATGGCCAATACACAAGATAACCCAGTGCAGAATGGGGGTTCTCCTCTGGTGTGTTACACCGGATAAAAGCATCAATCCCAAACAACCTTTTCCACTTCTAGTCCTTCAATCTGGTAGAATGGAGGACAGCAGCAAATTGAGCAACACAAAAGATAACCCAGTCAATGCATTCTCATGAACGGGTTTGTATTATATTGTGCGAAAACTGTGCAACACATTTCTACGAAATTCGCCAACCGCTGGCTGGTCACATGGCGACAGATCACATGACAGTTAAGTTAAACTGTCCTTAAAGTTGTGTTTAGCAAAAGTTGACTTTGAGCTGGGTAGGGCTGCAGCTGTTGGTTCTTTTAGTAATCAAGTATTCTATCGATTATTCCATCGAGTAATCGGATAAGAAAATATTTTGCTTTATAGTCTACAGCAATAGTAAATATACAAAAGAGAGGTTTCCTTTTTAGAAAAAGCTATATTTTGTATTTCATAAATGTCATACAATAACAGGGATAGATGCTAATATTTTTAAGCACCGGCTACACGGGCCCACAAGCCCCTTAATCTGTTGGCCAAAGTACATTTTTAGTGGCCCAAATGTTAATCTTTTTCACGCCCTTTCACCTTCATGCCTCTGGCTCTTTGCACTGGATATGGAAAAGAGCTGTTCACTAACCCAAGGGTAAATGTGACGGTACAACGCTTACAGCAGGTCCATTCAGCTATACTGTCATCATCGGCATGGTTCCATGACGTTATTCACGTGCATATTAAGTAGCCCTGAGGTTAATCGCTCAAGGGGGGAGGGGCTGGTCTGTCTCCGGCAGCAGAATTTGTCCAAATTTCAAGATTCTTAGCAAACTAATAAACAGTTTAGCTTGTTTGTAAAGCATCACTATTTGCAGAGTTGCATTGTGTAGTCGTGTAAAAGCGCGGTGGACGAGAGCGGCAAACGTTTCTGTTACCTTGTGTCGTGATTGTGTCGTGATTGTTCCGTGGAATGGATGACTACACTGGATGATTTCTACTGAGATGATGTAGCATTGACGCTATGCTATTGTGGTAATTAGTTTATTTTCACGATTTTACAACAAAGTTCAGTGGGTAGAGCAGGCGCCCATATATATAGAGGTTTAGTCCTTGATGCAGCGGGCCCGGATTCGAGTCTGACCTGCGGCCCTTTTGCTGCATGTCATTCCCCCTCCTTTCATGTCTTCTGCTGTCCTATCAAAATAAAGGCTGTAAATGCCCCCAAAAAAAAGAAACTATATAGAGTTTTTGTTTCTTTGCCGCTTTAAATGATCCCAAACTACCTGTTGTTTTCTCTCGCCTGTGTCTTTTCTTAACCCGTCACTATTTTCACTCTCGCCCTTCATTTGCAATCTGCGACGTCAGTCCACAGAAGCGTCAGCCCGTTGTGCTCTAGTAATAATCATCAATGTGGAAACACAGTAAGCGGTACGTTAGTTATATTGATCAAACAAAGCTTTGATGCAAAGAGTTTTGCATCGAGGATTTTTGATCATGGATTTATTCAAATTAAGGAATCAAATACAAATACGCATGTCCTGGGTGAAAATCAGGGCCAATCAAACTCCACTACACAGGTTGAAAGCCCCTGTGTTTTACTCGACCCCGACTTCTTTCCTATGTCCAGTGCACTGTTATACAGCAGTGGTCAATGTGGTACATACAGCAAAAATACGTCAAATTCACACAAATTACAGTGCATTACTTTTTCGTAGCTATATGTACAAACAGTTTATGAGAACAGCCTGACCCAGTGTAGCCCAAACTAACCTTCTCACCTCTCTGTTCTCACTGAAGTGTAAAATAAATTAAAAGAAAGCAGCCTTTTACACAACTATTAAGAATATTCATCTTTTCATAATTCCAGTGACTCATGAACTCATAAACACTTGATTTAGAATGAAGACTCCTGAGACAGTTGCCCACAATTTCATCATGCTCTGTATGTTGTCCAATTAGGACAATGTACCAACCAACTTTTAAAATATAGCTAAATTCCAAATTCCAAACAATAATAAGCTCTGAACATACTCATGGGACTTTCATTTACAGGGTTGGTTTGGGCGCTCAGCCAAAACGATGCAAAACACAAGTTTCTGTGTGGATGGCCCCTCATGCAAATCATGTAATTTGTTTAGTGCCACTTGTATTCTGTTTTAATCTCACACAATAAACAAAGTCACCCTGTGCAAATTTAAGTTGCTGAATAACAATGTCAATGTTTGTCTTTAGTGCTCAACAGCATATGTTGTGTTATCCATCTACCAAAAAAAGGCAAACAAAGCACTTTATACTAGAACATTGGCGCTTCTATTCTCCTAAGTGGTAACGTTTAGAGCTTTTTTCGATTTTGTATCGATATCGCGATATGAGATTAGATATTGTCTAGATTTTAGATATATTGTAAAATCGTAATATGGTAAGTATTGACTTTACCTGGTTTTACAGGCTGCACTACAGTAAAGTGATGTCATTTTCTGAACTTACCAGACTGTTCTAGCTGTTCTATTATTTGCCTTTACCCACTAAGTCATTAAATAATTTCTGGAGATTTATGAAAAATCTCATTGTGTAAATAACATTTTGTCAAAGCACCAATAGTTGACCATACAATATCGTCACAATATCGACATTGAGGTATTTGGTCAAGAATATTGTGCTATTTGAATTTTTCAATATTGCCCAGCCCTAGTTATTTTAAATAAATTCATGTAGCAGATTTAAGATGGCACAGTTTACATGAATATTTAATAAGATTTATAGCAACTTTAGCTTTATTAGGCCAAGACTGGATAACATAAGATGCTATAAATCTGCCCCATAATCTTAAATAGGCTTTCCAGGCTGATGCCTACACTCATTTGCAGTGTCAGTGTTTGGATTTACACAATGTAGCTGACAATATCAGGGAATAGTTATCTGTGTCTGACCCTTCGACTCAATGGCCTTGAGGAGACCTTCACTGAAAGGATCTGGAATGGGATTTATGTTATCCCGTACGGCAGGTTTATGGAGTGCCTTAAATAATTTATGGATTTGACTGCAGCCATATAATGTCCTATAAAATAGATGCATGTGCATAGAGAATCCATGAAGTAGCACTTCTGTTTAATTTAAGCAATGTATGTACAATGCTTGATTTATATGGAAATGAAATAAAAAACAAAAAAAAATCCATCTTCTTCAACATGTCATATAGTGAAGGCTTTCTATGAAAAATACCTAAGTGCTCTTCGTTGCTGTGAGTCACGTCCTCGGCAAGTAATTGTAAATCAGAGCGCAATATAAAAAGGATATAAAGAGACTGGCAGAAATCCTGCGGTGAAGATATGTGACAATGGTGTATAAAAATGTAAAAGAGAAAGGGGGATTAACTGTAAGAGGGGGAGAAAGGGAACAGCAAGTTAAGTGTGGGAGTTGAACACTCAAGGAAATGAAAAGTTGAATAAGAACACAGTGACATGAAGGCATATATGGTTGATTTTATCAGCTGTGGCTAGTGATGTGCCGATCTGATCCACAGGATCGGTCATGATGGCGATATTGACCCTATTAAACCGTGACTGCCCCACATAAATGTCCAAATGTCATTGCAAAATTAGTGTAGTTATGGTGGGCCACCAACTGTCTTTAGTGCAATCTCTGGCCTCAACTTACCTTATTTAAATAATCCTAATAAGTTCCTAATGAGTTCCATGCAGTTAAACGTTAAATATGTGTATCGACTGAACCTCTGAGTTGAGGTATCAGAATCTGTATCAGGAAGAAAGAGTTGCAGTGCAGCCCTAGCTGTGTTTTTGTATCGCATGTTTGTCCTTTGTATTAATTTAGATAATATGTATGGAGAACACAATATTTAGTTGTTTGTCACTAAGGCAGAATATTGGTGACAATTTGCAAATACATTAATCTCTCAGTTCCTGAAAGGAAAAACAACATATATTGAATCATTGCATATTTATGCATGTTCACTGCATATTTATGCATGTTCACTCTATTGTATTGTTCTTCAAAATAAACAATGGGTGAGTATCCCACCACCTTATAATTCAGCACACAACATCAAATGCAAAATGCATGAGAACAAGTATTGTTTAAGTTTGTCTTTCCACATTGTGCTTGGTCATGCATCTGTTTTGTTCTTGAGTACACTGCTGTGTATTATACGTGCTTACTTATATCCTAATGCGCATGTGCGGGCGTGTTCAATGTGTGAGTGTAATGAGCGAATGCTTGCTTGTTTTAGCGTCCGTCGTTTTCAATCCATCTCCTGAGGCTAGAATAAGCAGCTCTCTTTCCCACAGGCCTCCGCTAAGCCTAGCTGAGCATCTGGCCATGCAGGCTCTAATCAACACTGGCATGGCCATTCTGTCTGTGACAGAGGTGGTGGAAAGGGGGGACATGGGTTCTCACTTTTAGGGGGGGGTTGGAGGTAGGGTGCTGGTTGCTAGCATGGGAGGAGATAAGGAGGAGGGAAGAGGTTAGGTGGAGAGTGGAGAAGATGGAGGCAGAGGTAGCTAATGAGAGAGATAAGAGGTGAGGGAGAGGTGAAGGTGCGTGTGGTGGTGAGAAGAAATACAGAAAGGGGGACAAAAAGAGGGAAGGGGAGAAAGTGGGAAGATGGGGGTTGTGTCACGGAATCTGTGTGAGTGTCAAAATGCCACATCGGCAGGAGAGAGAACAGGGAACAGACAGTCAAGATGAAATGGACATGATTGAAGAGAGAAGAAAGAGAAGAAAACGAAGAAGTGCCTATAGGTTGTAAATCAGGGAACGACAGATTAAAAAGCAGACAGTAATGGAAAAGCAGCAGCAAAAGCGGGCGTCCAGAGAAAGAGAGAGAGGAGAGAGAAATAAATAGGCCGACAGTGAGGAGAGATAAGATGTGTCCATTTTGTCTGTGTCAAGATGAGGGCAGAGAAGTGGGAAACCTTACACAAGAAGAAATGGGAAGCCAGAAGTGAAAAGGGAGTGATGAAAGAGAGAGTGAGAGGCAGCTAGCCACAGTGAATGACAAGGGGAGCAATCAGCCAGTGAGCCGCAGTCAGTCTAATGATCACACAGCACTGTAGTTATCCGTGGTTTGATTGACACCTGTCGAGTAGCCTGCATGAAGTGACAGTCCGGGGCCAGAGAAGGAAAGAAATAGGAAGAATTAATAGAGAGGTAGTGTTGATAGGTGTATTTTCACTTATATTTTACATTATACCGCCCGCATACGCAAGGGGTCCGGCGGTAATTTTCAGAGGGTATATGCGTAGGCTCTGTGCGGGCATCCATGTTCCGCCAATTCTTTTTTTTCAAAAAGGTTTTAATTAATAGTTTTTCTGTATTACAAATAAGAAATGAGTACAACAGAATGCAAAAAAAGTAACATGCCCCACACACAACTGCAAATAAATGGAAAAAAAATAAAGCTTGACCTTCTAAAAGACCTGGTAAAACAAGTCGCAACACATTCTCACTCCCATCTCGTAAAATACGGACGCTTGGTCAGGTGTTTTTGTCGTTGTTATTGACGCCAAAGAAGACCTTAAATGTCATATAACATGCGCTTGGTCGGGACTATTGGCGTCCCTTTTGACACTGTTGGGTTAAGGAAAAGCTTGTGGGTGGGCTTACGGTTCTGTGACTCGCAGGAACAACAGGCCGGATAAAGAAGAAAGCGGCTTACCTGACACGTGGCAATAACAGAACGGTAAAGGACACACACGGGACACGAATCCCCAATCTTACGTGAGTTTTTTAAGTTACGGAGATTATGACAAATGCCCTGTGAATAGTAACCAACAAAATCCACTTGAGCTTTGAATAATGTAAAGCTTCAGCTTGTAACGTTTGCATCACGTTGTGCAGCACTGCCTTATATTAAGGTAAAATGCAACATGATCAACCAAAGCTAATGACAGCCTATGTTGCAGCAGCATGCTAACATAGCTATGTTACGTCCGTTACATTAGTGTACTCTGTGGAGAAGAAAGAGGCTCAGGGAAAGGATGGTTTGGGCTCATCAGGTTATAGCCTACGTTTTTTAACCTACGATAGTAGTTTTCAACCAACAATCAGATGTGACATTAGTGAAAGTTGCCTTATTTTGCTATTAGATGATAAATTAATGTTGCAATTGGTTAGTGTAATAATCTCTCTAAGATCTGCACCTTTGTAAAGATGGATTAAGCTGCGAGAGAAGCATCTAATAATGTCAAGCAACCATCCTATTATTCCAGTTCCAGTTCACAGAGCATTTGAGAACCAACTTTTACTAGCTGTAGTCATGTTGCAATTGATCTTTATAATATACACTGTATATATACATAAATATTATTTATGGTGCCAAATCACAACATTA
The DNA here is from genome assembly GCA_013375575.1 of Percina caprodes. Classification (NCBI taxonomy): domain Eukaryota; kingdom Metazoa; phylum Chordata; class Actinopteri; order Perciformes; family Percidae; genus Percina; species Percina caprodes. The sequence goes on along the minus strand of JABXJD010000035.1, from coordinate 2,656,184 downwards.
GTTATCTCAACCAGAATCATTGAGTGCAGCCACAGTCTAAAAGTCAACTGGCAGCACTAGTGTCAGTGTTCCGTTTTTTTAGCAGTGAAAAGTACTGTATACTGTATAAGTTACTTTATTCAGATTCTACTAATTATATTCAAGATGAGGCCTACCACAAGTCTCCAGACCAGAGAGGGAGTGACAGCATGCGGAGCATCACTCAACAAAACAGACATATTGAGGGTGTTGAGTGTTCCTATAAAAAGGGCCAAAAAGATAGAAAACTTATTTGTGTTCGTGTTATGTTGGCTTGTCATGTTGTGTTTTCTATTGAGTCATATTGGTTTCCATTGTGTTTTGTGATGCTTATATTGTGTTGTGACATTTTGTTGTGTTATGTTGTATTTCATTATCTGCATGATGTGTTACCCACAGCTTACATTTTGTTATTACATATTACTTGTTGGGAGGGCATTTTCTTTCGCTTATGATGAAAGATGACATAACCATTCTTAAACCATCCGGTAGAAAAATGATGTGGGCGACAATTTAGACGTCTGGAACCAGGCTATGTACCCATTTTCCTTCCTTCTTCTGTATCTCTACCTGTCCAGCACTGTTACACCCCTCACTATTTTGTGGCTTTGGCTGCTCGACAAAATTGATTAGCTGTTTACCAGACCACCGAAAATATGACTTGGACACTGCCTGGGTACCACCATTATCATGAAGAGCCACATTCGAAGCCAAAATACAAGCTGTTGCACGCTGTGCTGAGTTGTGTGTCTGTGTGCAGGCGGCGGACCGGTACTCGTGTACAGTAATGAAGTTGCAGGTGCTGTGGTGGTCTGGGGCCAAGGACTGTGAAATTGCTTCTGGTGTGACCACCACACTCTAGCTGATAGGGAGTGTTTATATGGACAACAGAGAAAGAAAAAGGACATTCTGCAGATTCTGGGAAAATCTGTAAAAACATGATCTGAGCCGTAAAGGCTCATACCGACTGACTTTGACCCTGTCTGTATTCCCCCACCACATCTCACTCTGTCCTTCCAAGTTCTCACTCTTTCATCAATGTATGATGGATGGATGTATTTCTCAAGTTAAGCGTACATGACCAAAGTTTCATTTTTAATATCACAAACAGCACAGCACTCGCACGGTGATTCCAATAAAGCAACTCACATTCCCTCTGTGAGGAAGTCTAGCGTTCTTCAGGCAGCAGTCAGCTATGTTAAATGGCTGTCTCTAAAACATATTGTAAAGGACAGAAGCTTAGAGTATAGCTGTTGCGATCTAATGGTGCATAGTGTCGTGATCAACAGCTCTGATGAAAGATTTGAATGTAATTGAAATAAACGAAGGCACTAAAGACAAAGAAAAAGAGTTGAAATAAATGGATGGAGAAATGACTTCATTTAAAGAGTAGCAGCTTGTGTGTTTAATCATCCAAAAAAAAGAAGACATTTCCTCCATTCAACATCTGATTTTGCAGCACAAGTGGAATATGGATGTCAACATAACAGAGTTTTCAGTCATGGGTACTGAGCTAAAGCAGAAATCAGCAGCCATATCCATTAATCACAATCACGGGCAGGCATACATAGTGTGGTCAGACAAATATTCAAGACCCACACACACACAATATCTGTCTCTATTTCTCTCTCTGTCTGTCTTCCTGTTGTTCCCATCGCAGCGGGAACAGCTGACAAATTTTCCTCTTTTGGCACACCATCAGTATCATTTCACACCACACAAACACACACGAGAACACACATGCAGAAAAATCTCGAATCAAAATTATAGTATACCCAGACCTTCCCATTGCATCGGCACAAATACAACCCAGTGCCGTATTTTAATCAGTCTGTTTGTTTTGATTTGTAGATCTCATTGACATGCCTCTCTCTGGAACCTATTTTTCAATCGATAAGCAGTTTGGCAGTTTAATAAAATCAATTTGAATCTCAATTTTGAGAGCCAGAGAGACTGGAGCCACAGATATGGTAGACAGGAAGAGACATGGGGAGAGAAAGGAAGTCACAGCTCCCCCCTCTAGCCAAAATACATAGTGCCAGTGTTGGCCCACAGAGGGGTGTGTGTGTGTGTGTGTGTGTGTGTGTGTGTGTGTGTGTGTGTGTGTGTGTGTGTGGGGTCGGAGCACGTGGGTGGAAAATGCGGGGATGTAAGAGGTATTACATCATTGTGCAACAAACTAGCAAGTACAACTCAAATCCCTGACGCTAAGAAGGCTAAGGAAGGCTAAGGTGTTGTTTGGGTGTTTTCGATACCAGTTCTAAAACAATTTCAGCTTTAAAAATGCCAGTGCCTAAAAGATGCCTAATGAACACAAACTTGTTAATTGCTAAGGCCATATGGTGAAATAAAAAAAATAAAAAATAAAAAGTGTATTTAAAATGTAATAAGTCTATAAGTCTAAGTCTATTTTTGTTAAATAACCAAAAGGAAAACCACTGGATGGCAGAAGGGTATTTTACGACAACATTGACTACACCATGAGCTTATAAGGTGTTGTTTCACTGACTACTCAGACGATGGCAGTGGCCAGGGTGCAGCTAGTCGACGCTGTGTCTTTAGCTGCAGACTGTTGAACGTCCTTGTGTTGGAATCTCTTTAAAAAGGTCTTTAAGCCAGCTACTAGCTTACAGTAGACTAACGTTACCTGCTGCCACGTGTAGTGTTAACTAGCGTCACATGCAGCAATGCTTCTGTTGCCTTTGACGTTTTGGAGTTTATGGGTGTAGCGCAGGCATTTGGGCATTCGGTCAACGAGGAACCATATTGGCACCGGGTTTCAGTACCCAACCCTACTGAACCTTGTCAAGTTATTTTTCTTCATACCCCACCTCTCGCTATTTATTTGTCCATTTATTTACTGACCACATTCAAATTACCTCCATAAACTACCACATGCAACTTTGTTTTCCTTCTTTTTTTTAATCCCTCTCATCCACTCCACCTTCACCATTATTTTCTTTAAATTCTCCCATCCTTTCTTTTCTCTCTCGCTCTTATCTCTTTCTCTCTCTCTCTCTCCCACCAAATCCTCTTCTGTCTCTCTCTAGCCCATTTCAACACCACTGACACAGATCCTGGCAGGGCAGGATAGTGTTACCATGGATACTGAAAACTAGGGAGGACCCCCCCCCTTCCCTTGCTTCCTGTGCCCCCTTTCCATAGCCCTTCAGGCATAGCTGGGAACCGGAGCGGTGATCTCTGGAGCATGCCAATGTGCGTCAGCGCATACTGATATAATACAAACACACACACACACAATAAAATAATAATAAAAGGAAATGAGGAACCGGGAAAATGGAAAACTGTGTCCGTCAAACATGATTCTGAATGTCAGGTAATATCTGACAAGCCTGAGAGGGACAGTGCCCCATCACACTGTGTCCCAGCATTTTTCAAATGTCATTGATTGCTATCAAGGGAGCGGGCGCTAAAAGTAAAAAGTAACTTGCATGTGATAGCTTCAAAAACATAGATTCTGATTATAGACAGATAGGCAGTTAATTAAAAATAATAATATTACTGACTGGAGCAAGAAGCATCTTATACACCTGTAGAAAAGAACAAACACAAAGTACAAACAAAAGATACATTATAAAACATATGTTACCAATTGCTTGCCTGATATTTAAAGTGTCTTTTAAGTCCTATGTTTCCAGTAAATGCAAATGTGTTTAACGTCATAGATCTCATGGCAGATGATATTTACAAAGACCTTTTCAAAGGAATAAATACATTTGTCTGTCCATTTATATGGTCCAAATCGTGTGAACTGATTAAAATGTCAGTATTATCAGATCTGAAGAGCTCATGAGTAGGGCTGTGGTACTGTGAAAAAAAATTGGTGCCGATACTGATACCAAGACTTTGATACTGGTTCCTGAAGATACTTTTTTCTACACCAATTTTATCAAATCTTTTTTCACAAAAATAGATCATTATCATCATATGGTACACATCTTTTTTATTTTTTTATTTCAGCTGCTTAACACCTATGTGTAACACACACACACACACACACACACACACAACACACACACACACACACACACAAGCCCCGTCTCTGTGTGTAGCGTAGTGTTTTTTATACATGCCTCTATGGTGTGTTACATTACACAGCCAATCACAAACATTATTAGATCTTGGTAGAAGCATTCTGCATGCTTATTGGCTCACTGACGCTGATGAGATTTACTCCTTAGGTATTGAACGATGAGGCATTTTTGGATATTTGATACTAAGGTAGCAATTCGGTCGGTGCCTAAAGTTAACATGCTAAGTGCCTAGCTTCAACAAAAGGATACACCAAGGCCCTGATCAAAAGGCAATCATTTATAATGTCTGCCTATATCATGCATAATAATCAAATAATCAATCTGGTATAATGACTCTCTTCTTCAGTATAAGAGGCATACATTTGTGTTTGTGTAGAGAGGGAGAGGTCAAGGGGGGTCAAACAGCCAGCTCAGGAATGCTTCCTGGGAAAGGGCCGACATTTTCAAACTGGGTGAGAGTTCACAAAGTAATCATGGACACGCCTATGTGCTAACACAAAAGGGGGGCCCATGGGCCTGGGCCCCAGCCCACCAATAGGAAGAGACAACACCCCTGTGGTGGATAAGAACTTTCTGTTAGACCAAAGAAAGGGGCCATTCTACGGAACTCCAGGGTGAAGTAAAATGGCCCACATTGATGTGTGTCATGTAATCATCTTGCTTTATTCCTTGTATACAAGTTCTATTATTATTCCAGCTATAATAAACCACCTTCAATGAGAGACATGTTTGTCTTCTGTCCTAACTGACCAACTGGACCACGTCACAGCCCTGCTCAAGAGAGTCCCCAAAACACATACATAAAGCCTTATCCTACAAATGATTTATAGAAACCCTATTCACTTCCACATGACAGACAGACAGACAGACAGACAGACAGACAGACAGACAGATAGATAATGAACCCAACAAAATGGGAAATTGTGTTACAGCTGCAGAATATCAGTTACACAGCACAGAATGTAAATACAAATGAAATACTAGGATACAATATACATACATCCAATATATATGAAATAATAAAAGGATAAAATACAAGAACAAATATTTGAATATATACAAGTTGCGAATACAAATATGTGCAACTGCTTAACTAGGAATGATAAATATGTAGATAAACCTATTGTTGAAGTTACACTTAGTGCATTATTGTGATGTCTCACAGTCTAATCTAGCACCCAGTGATGAAGTGTTAAAAAGTTTTATTGCCTGTGGTAGGAATGATTTCTTGTAGCGGTCCAGTACAGAAGGACAGTGAAATATCTCAATTTCCCTCCAGACGGCCTGTGGCCAGAAACTCATCCGTGTGAATCAGATTTTTATCTACTGTGCAGAGATTCAGTAATGTATCTGTGGTCAAAGCTACTCTGACACATAGCTCTTACTAAGACCTAAGCCTTAATCCTATTGTCCCTCTCCCAATCTCTCTATGTCTCTGAGTGTACATTACCCCTTGTCTAACCCTGCATCTTGTTTTGTGTATGCAAGTGTTTGCGTGTTTTGAGTGCATGTATAATCTTCAGAGTTTGAATGGAGTAGTGAGTGAGAGACACAAAGAGAGACACAAGGAGTAATCCATTAAGAATCTGAACGACTTAAACTGAGGCAGTGTAACGGCATAGTAGTCACAAAAAAAAGTCTGCTTTATTGTCAATTTCTTCACATGTCAAGCCATAGTACTGTACAGAATAAATTAAAAATGTACAGTTCAGTAAAGAAAGCCTTGTTTTATTGAACAAAAGAAAGAAATCAGGATTTCCTATATGCATGTCTATTTAGCTATTTCTAGAAAGTTGGCCACAGAGTAGCCAAACAGCTTTTGCTTTCTAGAAACATTGCTTCAGAAGAACTTATTTAGGTGTAACCTTTTTTTTGATGACAACAAGGGGGAATCTGCCAAAAGGAAAGCACTCTCAAACACCAGTCTCTCTCTCTCTGTCTCCACATCTTCATTAGCAGGTCTAGTTTTCTGAGTCAGAGATGGTAGGTCAGAATGACCTCGTAGTCGGGGGCAATGGAGAACTTGTCATTTTACTATGAGCTGTTGTGTGCCTGGCAGCAGTAACACAGTGGAGGGTGCTATTGATGTTTTGCCATCAGGCAGGTTGTAAAAACTGTGACTGTATGCTTTCAGGCTAAATAAAAGCCGTGGTAAAAGCTCTAGTCTTGCCCACAAGGTCACTGATTGTGGTACTTGGTTACCACTAGCAGGAACAATATTAGGTTCTACCAAGCAGCAACTCCTGGGCCTGACAAGTGAAGCCTTAAACCTGCATTCTATCTCATTTCCAGCAGGGGACGACTCCACTGGCTTTAAAAAGCTGTCCATTTCTATAGAAGTCTATGGGGAAATGACCCTTCTCTTCAGTCAACATTTTCAAAATAAGTTTACGGCCTCAATTGCTAGTTTAACTCTTCTTCAATAAAGCATGATGTTCATTTTGTAAATCATCGTCCCATTTATTTTAAAATTGACGACAAAGCAGGGGATGCTTTACGGGTGTGGCTACAAGCCGACCTGTCAATCAGGACAGAAGCTTAGCAATGCTAACCGTGGCACTGTGGATATTAAAACAGCCGTGAACTTGTTTTTGGTGTTGTCCGTGTTTTCATCTTAAACTCTGACTCTCTCACTGTGTTTTCCCTTCATCAAAGTTGATTGGAACATTTTGTTTGTTTGTTTAGCGTTTAGCTTAGCGCCGCGCCATCGAAAAAACTGAGACACTGGCTTAGCCTAGACACTTCATCCTCCCCAGCGCCGCCCTTTTGTCCAAATAGTCAAGTTTGGCAACAAAATATCAAAATGGTGATGGCCAGTGTGCCAAAAAGTCGGCTTTAAAACGGCAGTCCACAAAACAAGGCCAGAGGCAGAAGAGTAACAAGCTGGGGGGGGAGGAAGGTCTGGCAGGGGCTCAGTAGCAGTACACTCAAATGTCTGTATGGGATAAACAGAATGGTGCAATGCTCCAGTTTTGGAGGCTAGCGTCCTTATCACTTAAAAAAGCATGATGTGTTGTAGTCGAGTCACCAACTGTCAAATCTGAGTCTAGTCTCGAGTCCTTAGTGTTCGAGTCCAAGTCGAGTCACCATTACCTGAGTTTGAGTTGAGTCTTGAGTCCCCAGTGTTCGAGTCAAAGTCAAGTCATCAAAATTGAGTCTATGTTGAATTCCAAGACTGCCTATATTTTTCCACTCTGGCACTTTCAAAAAAGCTGATATACTAATAAAAGAGGGTCCACATTCAACAAAAAGGACACCACTGTCACAATTGCAAAGGGAGTTTATTTACTGAATTTTTACTGGACATTTCCAGCATTGGATGTAAAATCCAAGTAGCCGAACGTCACAATCCGGGGCGCATCTCTTTGTATTTTCCAAATGTGCACATATAGTAGGGAGCCCGTGAATCATGCACTACAGCTGCATATATCAATGTCAATACATTTGTTACGAGACTAGTGAAAGTATGAGCGATATTGCAGTGTTAAGTGAGTGAGGTCAGTGAGTGTGTTTTCAAGCAAAGAGAGCGAGCGGTAGCCGTGTCCGACTGAGAAGCGTATGTGTGGCTGTGAGGAAAAAGCGAGAAAAAAATTTGATCCCAAAGACCATGTAAAGTGAGTTAACAATTAACAAGAAGGTTCTAAATCTAAATTTATATTTCCTTTGAGTCCGAGTCCGAGTCCAAGTCAAGTCCAGAGTCCAGATAATAGAGTGTCGAGTCGGACTTGAGTCCAGAGTATAGAGACAAAACACTTATTGAAGATAACGAGGCAGTAAAACCCATGACAGTTTAGCAAGCTACAGAATATTTTTATCTTACGTTCTGGGCTACACATATTACTTCAAAAAGTCCGAAAATAGAAAAAGAAAAATTAACAGCTGCTACATTCTCTCCCCTTCTCCTGTCTGAGGGCAGTGCGCCTCCGATGAAGCTGGGAAGGATCAAACACAGGATTTCCACACCGTGGTAATCCACCGCGATAAAAAGGATATTTCAAATGAAAACGGTTATTATTCCCGTCAACATTTCTACCATGGTTTACGTCACACCGGTAATCGTTATATCTCTAGTTGGGAGTTGCCCATGCTCAGTAAGTACCGCTACCTAGAGATGTTTACCTAAAACCACATTTACAACAACAACAATACCGGATCTATACAAGGTCAGTGAGATTTTGACAGCAGTGCTATGGCAGAAGGGACCAAACTTTTGCCAAAGCGAGTCCTTTTACACCTAAGAGTCCTGTCAGTGAGGCAACATGGCAGCAGTGTAAAGTGTGGATAAAGAGGGAGATTGGTGTCATTGACAATGGTGAGGGCAAGGTGTGTGATGGCTCCATCGTTCATGTCTGAGATGCTGGGTTTAGGGGAGCTGTTAATTTTGAAAGAAAGAGTTTCTTTTATATTTTATCAACCTAATTTATATTCTTAGCTCTCCATCCTCAAAGACCTGCAGGAAAAATTGCTGTGTGTGTTGAAGTTAAAGAGCGTGCAGGGTTATTTCAGTTTCTTTCTTCGCTGCTTTGCTGTGACATATGTTTCACTAATCAGCAGTCAGAGCCTCTATTGGCAGGTTCACAAGCTCAGTCCAGATATCCTTTTTCTGTGTGTATCAGTGAACCAATTGCTCTGTGCACAGCCTTTCCCACACACATGAAGCGAGCCTGTCGGCTAAATCAAGATAACCCTTGGCCTTAAAGACAAGCATAGAAGTGGAAGAAGGAAGAACAATGAGGCTCATTAAAATGATTTGTCCCTCAAAACACTTTCAGCACAAAGCATTTAAGGACGCTGCAATATGGTTGGACCACGGTGGATAAAATAGGTAAAGTACTGAAACAAAGGTTGTTCCCTTTTTGCTTCATCTCTTTCACGACAGCCTAGATACCCAGATGTCTAGATAGTTGTGACAATAGACTTCAGTTCAAATCACACGCCTGGAGTCTCCAATTTTGTCCCAAAAGCAAAGCACAAGCTTTCTAATGCCCAGTAGAGGGCGACTCTACTGGCTCTTAAAAGAAGTCTGATTGAGAATTAACCCCACTTCTCACTTAAATTAATACCTCGGTTATCATACTCACAATGAGTTTTTGGTCTCGATTTCAAGTCAAGGCTTACCAATGCTAACCATAGCACTGTGTACTAAGTAATAAGTAATAAGTTATTAACTAAGTTTATAACTTAATAACAAGTTAAAGTCCAAAAAGTACTTTACCAAACCGTATGAATGTGTGTCCCAGGCCAGGTTAGGAAATTAACTAACAATGCAAAGATCTACATGTTCAAATTTGATTCATTCAATAAATTCTTATTTTTTGTCTTACATCCACCAGCCATTTTCATATTAGACCAACATTTGCAGCATCCTGAGCTGTTGGTAAGGTAACTATGGAAAACTCAGCCCAGAGTAATACATTTTTTTAACTATACAACAAATTTTTTACTGTCTCTTGCAACTTGCAATGCAACAAAAATACAAAAAACTTTTAATGCAATTTTTTTAACAAAAGCTCCCGCAAAATCAGGTGTTTTGGGCCGCAACAATCTCAAAAAAAGCCCACAAAATCCTGGAGGGTCTGACTTAATTACCACCAATTTTCAACTAGATCTGCCGTACATGCTGAGGAACGGCAACATTACCCAGAGGTCCTGGCTAATTTGTATCTATGTTTACTTTTACTGTTTTCCATTTCTATTTCAATGACAAACAATCAATATTACCAGTAATAAATGAACAGATAATAAAGCGTACTCAGTTCTGCCTTTGTGCTGCTTTCAGTATACAGCTCAAATCAACAAATTCCTTTAATTAAAAAAAGTGCAGTTTTCTACTGACACTGTCTTTCAACTAACTCAAAAAAAATCACAATAAAAATGTATTATCTCAGTCTTTCGTGAGGTGTTAATCGCCCAAGCTGACATCACAATGACCATTTTTAAAAAGACATTGTGCAGCCCTGACACACAAACCCACACCCAGGATATCATCCCACAAACATTTTTTCTGCTAGAAATAACTAAAGGAACCTCAAATTCAACTCATCAGATCCACAGTAATCCATCCACACACTAATATGACAATCTATTAAAAAGCATTTGCATTTATAACGTGTTTATTTAAATGCCAGCGTGCATGACCGTATAGCTTCATGTTAATTCGAGTCATTTGAATAGATGGAAAGAAAAAAGACCAAATTGACACAATAGGTCAAGTCTTTTGAAACTTGCAACCAGACTTGTAACAACATCTTCAGTATCAGTATCATCTTAGCAAATGACAAAATTATAATTGCACGGAAAGTAGAATTCATTATCTCTATTATGAATCATTATTGGCTGTTCGGCTGCGTAACAGAGGGACTGTGGAAGTGAGTGCATGTCTGTGTGCTGTGTTATTATTGCTTTGCAGCTCCTGTAGGCTACTTATTATAAGTAAACATGGAAACCAATCAAGTGAGACTTGAAACATTGTGTAAAGCGCCGGGCAGGCCTCGGTCAAATCCTTGTGGTGGTACTCAGATCTGTACTCTAGGCGGATTCACAACTTGATAAACTTTGTGTCTGCTAATGATGCTTTGAAAAGCAGTTTTTTGGAGAGGAAAAAGAAGGAAAATGTCTGTCCCTTATCTTGTCCTTGCTTCCTCTCTTGACTCTATTCTTGTTAATGGAGTGTCGATTTATGTGTCTTTGGTGGTGTGCTGTGGGAAAGTAATCTAATTGGATGGGCAGGGGGGGAATAGTGTGTTTAACCAAAGACATGGCAGGATAATGAGGACAAAAACACTGGCACAGAATGACTGAGTGATACATACACGGTGAGACATGCATACATGTATGTCTGTTATTCTATGTCTCCGTCTCTCAATCTCACTTTGAGCATGACATCAATATCACTAAATAAAGAAATGTTAATGTGAATTTTCACAGCATCTGTATACTGTAAATTTGAGTGTGAGGAAGAGGGTTTGGACATGTTGTACAAGGCTTATCTTGTTCTTCTTCAAACAATCAGAACTTTGTGGCCGGCAGCATTTTGCCTGCTTTCGCAGATAATTACCAGTTTGTGTGCTATTTGTCTTTGCTCAGCGGGGATTTGTGTCATACCCTCTAATTGCACAAAGAGGAAGTGGATGGTACAGTAAATGGCCTGTATTTACACATCATTACTTCAGCAAGAAAAATCTCCTGCAGTGAAAACATGCAAACGCCTTTTAATTAGTGAGGCAAGAAGAAAGAGAGAGAGAGAAATCCAAACGGAGATATGAGTTGAGATAGGGACAACGCCACAGTTGAAAAACGGGGATCGAATAGAATGTGTACTTTGATGCACACACTCTTACAACGATTCAATCTGGAGTTGCAACATAATGATCTCAGGAAGCGTGATTGAGTATTGGCGCTGTCTAGTGGCTGAAGTGTTGAACAGGGAGTTAGCAGTGTAATGATGAACCATTATAAGTTATGAAACACCTAGAACAGTTCTGGCTGTACTGAGTTGCAACATTACAGTGAATGAAAGCCATCCAGTGACAAATTAAGCAAATCCAATCATAGCTTTAGTAACTACAAGTTTTTATAAAGGACAATTCCGGCGCAAATTGAACCTCGGGGTAAATAACACATGAGTACCGAGTCGACCGTTCTCCGGGATATCTTTTCATGCTAATTGAATGTGACCAGTTTTAGCGCAAACCCCTAATTAGCTTATAATGCTAGTCGTTAAGGGCACTCGAAACTAAAAAGAAATTGCTATTTCTAAACCACTGACAAGGTTCAAAATAGCCCCACACTTCCACGGTAGCATAATGAAGGTCCCTACTTGTAAACTGAGGCGTTGAGAACTTTGTAAGTGTACAGACTAGAGCCCGACCGATTTTTAAGACCAATACCGATACAGATATTTGGCTATTTAAAAATCCGATATTCCGATATATCGGCCGATGTATATTTAAAAAAAACAGAAACGCGTAACAAAACATAATCAGAGTTCTCAATAAAAAAAATTGATAATAATTTGTTTTATTGTCACAACAGAGTTCTAATAAATAAAATGTATAAAAATACAAACTTAAGATATGAAACTTAAAGTCCTTTGAACAAAACACAATAACAAAAACAAAAAAATAATCAGTGTTGCCAACAGGGACGTTGTAGAGCACCTTCTGGTGGACAAACTATGCAACGTCAACACTCATAACATGGTTGACCATCCGTTTTTATTTTATTTTTTAAATATTCAATTATCAGAATCATTTATTTGTCATTATAAATGATTCAGATAAATGAATAAGTTTTGTTTTTTATCGGCCGTTATAAAAGCAGAGACCAATTTTTGGGAAAAGGACTAATATCAGCTGATAATATCGGTAAGCAGATATATGGGTCCAGCTCTAGTACAGACAGTTTATTAAATAAAGTTATACAGGCTGGCGCCATCTTGGGAAGACAGTCATGACCAGACGAATGCCAAGTAACCAGTAACCAGTAACATAGCTCAAGCACGGAGCTCGTCATTGGACTGGTCATGACTGTTTTTCCAAGATGGCGCCGACGACTAGCGTTATAAGATAATTAGGGATTTGTGCTAAAACTGGTCACATTCGATTAGCATGAAAACATATCCCAGAGAATCCCAGAGAACGTGTGTTATTAACCCGTAGGTTCAGCACCGGACTTGTCCTTTAAGTGAGAAGTGATATTGATACCTCAATGCTTCAAATCAAATCACTCAGATGAACTGTGGGCACCGTAGGCTCAGCAGACATTTGTTGTTTTTTAAAGAAGTACTGTAGGCAAAAGAAGAGGCATTTATTTGCGCAGCATGCAAGTGTTGATTTGCTGAGATTAATGGTGTCAAGTTAACACTGTGTCCGGTGAAATGAACTGTCACACCAGCTGGGGCTTGGAGGACAGCACCATTACCTACATAATCAGACAATCAGCACTGCCCCACAATCTCATACACACATGCACGCACAAGCACACCCCAATCTCTCTCTCTCACACACACACACACACACCACAATCTCTCTCTCTCACACACACACGCACGCACAAGCACGCACGCACACACGCACACTTTTTCTCTCTCTCTTTCCAGTGGACCTCACCTAGACTGTGTCAAAGGGCAGGTGCATGTCATATATGTCAGCACACTACAATCTCTCTCTCTCTCTCTCTCTCTCACACACACACACACACACACACACACTCTCTCTCTCTCTCTCTCTCTCTCTCTCTTTCCTCACCTAGTCTAGTTCAAAGGGCAGGTGCATGTTACGGTCTGATTTCATATTGAATAACTTGGCTTTACGTTTTAGATCAGCAGATCCATAATTATCAAAGTGTTCCCAGCTGCTGTGGGAGCTAAATGTCAGTAGAGTTTACCTGCTAGTTTGTCAGCTGAGCTCTTTATCAGCACTTACCCTGAACCACACAAAGACACACAAAACACACTTAAACTCGTCTCACATATCTGATCTAAATATCTTTCACTGACATCAGGTCTCTTTTAAATAAAGCATCTTGCTTTTAAGCATGAGCCAGAGTGATTCCTTTGCACCCATCCATGACATGCCACACAGATAATGTGTTCACTTCAAGGTCAGCACAATGAAAAACAAAAGAATTACAAAAAAAAAAAATACATGCAATTAACTTGTATTGGTCCCCTTTTAATGTCCAAAACTATAGATGAGATATTAGGTTGATAATATGCTCTATTAGCTTTACTGCTAACATACCAATAATAAATGAAGACAATATTGCAGATATAATGCCTCTGAAGTTAAAAATTGTACTCGCTTTAAATGTAGAAAAAAACCAAGTCAAAAACTATATTAACATTGATTTCAGAAATTCAAGCTATATTCATGCATAATCTTGTGGTAAACAAATCATCAGATAATCAAAGCCTCGCCATTTGGTCCCTTCCCCAAAGCGATTGACATTTTGCCTCGTTGTCTTGTCTGATTAGTCAAGGCTTTATGCATTTCAACCCAATAAGTCAATGTTCAAGAAGATGAAATTAGGTCTCTGTATAGACAAAGAAACGGTTGACTTTCTAATTAACACTATAAATAAGCCACAAATAAGTAAGCAGCATACTACACACAATGCTTTTCCTCCTTTGTGATTCCATCAGCAGCCAAACACAATATTAAATAAACAGTATTGTAAATTTCTGTTCCTCCAGGATTTAAACTTTGCTATTTTAGTCAGATGAACTCTATTTGCCATGTATTGGTGTATCAAACAGGTGTGCTTTGGTCAGCTCCTTGGAAACACACAGCTAACTAACGTGTGGTTGGTAGGAGTGACACAGGCAGATTAATCTATAACAGATGGACGGAAGCAACAGGACATAGCCACAATGTCACCCTGAACAAGATATTAGATCTTCGTCTGCTGTACTAATGAGTAAAACCTTTCAATGATATGAAAGTTAAAACAAAGAATGGATAGATAATGACAATGCAGACGTCACGTTGCTCCTACTGTTATGTGGGTGATGTATTTTCCGTTTGCATATTATTTATTTTCTGTGTTGCAGGTGGAGAATCTCATCTCAATGTAATTTCCACGTGGAGTTTTAAGACATGGTGTTCGCACCCGTGCACACAGTGCATAAGTCACTTTTGCACGTGCTGCCTCTCTCTGCCTCTCTCTGCCTCTCTCGGTTTCTTGCTCTCACACCGTGCACAATATCTCATTTCGAATGGCAGAAGAATGATTCGAGAGGCTTTTACGTGGATTTTTCACGCCTGTGTCAGATTGAAATGACATCACATAGTCCACTGCCTTTTACCCCTCGTCTAAGGAAATGGCTTCGCAAACTCATCAACCACCTCATCAATGTCAATCAGCGAGAGTCACACTCACTAAGACCAACCTTGATCCTACACAAAGGGGGATGTGCAAATGGGTGTAAGCACACAAAGCGCACACACACACGCACACACGCTGAGTGGCCATAACTGACCTAAAACAGAAACGGCAGTCCTGACTAGTCTCTAAGTGCACATACTGTAAGGTAAATGTTGACATTTTATCGTAAATTACATGTCACTAAACAAGCCCTGCAATAAATGTAGTGGCACTAAGTAATGTGCGTATTTAGACAGCATACACATCAGCTTCCCTCAATATTGCCAGAGGTTGTTGCTCAGTGGAAGTTCTGTAAGCATTCAGGCATAAAGAGTGTTTTCAAATTGTTTCAAAAATTTTCAAATGCCATTTTGGCTGTTTGAAAACCTCCAATTCCTTCACTGGGGACACATGTCTGTAGTGCTTCCTTTTCACTTGAAATTGATTCAGGGAAAAATGATTACAGTGAAACAAAGAGGAAATCTGTTTAAGGTAAGGTTACTAGGAAAACTCAGTGTAGAGTCATTTTATTCTCCCCAAAACAAGTTTCCTTTTTATTTTTCAAGAACTATACCACAAAAATCGCAACATTTTTGCAACTTTTTCTGTCTCTATCAACTTCATTGTAACAAACATACAAAAGACATCACAACTTTTATTGCAATTTGTTTTACAAACGTTCCCACAAAATCAGGCATTTTGGGCCACAACAATCTAAAAAAAAAAAAAGCTGCGAAATCCTGGAGGGACTGTTTATGGTTGGTATGCATGTTTGCATACAATCGTGCGTGTATGTCCTTGTGTTTGTGTTGTGTTTATGCATGTATAAGTTTGTGTCTCATGTCTTACCTTCCAACCTATGCATAGATACAGACTTCCACAGTTAAATCTCTGGACTCTGTCTTTCACTCTGCCTTGAGATTTATAACCGGTCAGGTCTATGGTACACATTGTATTTTATATTACAGGGTTGGGTGGTCTTCTCTCCAGGAGAGAAGTGATACTCACTGGTATCTCTTTATCCACAAGGCCCTTGCTGGAAAACAACCATATTACCTTACACAACTGCTTTGTCACTCAGAGACTCGCTCTGCTGACTGGCTTTGCTTCATACTTCACAAGCTCAGTCTGAAATTGAATTTGAAAATTTTTAAGCTTAGTGCGCTTGACTTCTGGAACAAAATACAGCCCCTCCTTAAAACCAACTCACTTGTACATTTGGTGTAGTCGCTTTCTATTATTTTTATGATGGTATTGCTTCTTCTCCGTGTTGTTATTTTATTAATTTCTTCATTGTCTTTCACTCAATGTCATTGTAAATGAGGGCAGCCCCTCAATGATTTCTCAAGTATTAGTGAAGGTTGAGTGAATGAAGAGTGTGATGTAACCTGGACTCCACTTTTGATTGCCAAGAGCTGAGTCTAGACATACATGTGTGTTTGTGTTTTCCTGTCTGCCAAGCTCTGCACACAAATCTTTCCCTAAATCCAGAGATGAAGCGCCACTGGCGCAGGCCCCTCTGCGCTGATAGGACAGGGTTAGGGGTTCATTCCAGGCAGATGGGCAACAGTCACACTGCATTGTGGGTACATGTTTTTCTCCCATATCTGGACTAGCCTGATAAGGCAAAAAGAGCTGGCTAAGGATCAGGGAGGGTAAACCTCGGTCTTTCACCCGCTCTCTCTCTCTCTTTTGTCGCAGCCTGTCTTTTTCAAAACCCTCATTCATTAGCAGGTTTTCACTCTCCATCACGGTCATGTCTCCCTTTCCTAATTCCTTCTCCTCTCAAGCTCTCAGGCTCTTCTAAATCACATTGTTTTCTCATTCTATTCCTGTTTTTCTTTGCGTTACATTGGACCTCTTCACTCCTTTCCCTTTCCTGAATAATTGTCTCATTCTCTCAGCAATTCCTCACTGCCTTCAACATCTCTCTATTTCTCTTTCTCACAGAAAATGGGATTTATTTCCTTTTCTTTCCACTGTTGAAACACCACATCCCTTCCCAGCTCTCAAATCTTCCCTTACTTTTTCTTCTCCACTCTTGCTTGTCAGCACACAAACACTAAGAAGTGGGGACATGTGAGGAACCTGGAGGACTCGGTGGTGGTGGTAATTGAATCTGATGGAGGGTGTGAACTAAGACTGTAAATCTTTGCAAAACTCACAATTTGATTCATGTGAAGTTCAGGGTGCTACAATTTGACAATTTCGCAAATGCATCCTAATATTTTTTATACTATACGATTTATGATTTTGTTTGCATTATCATCTATCATCATTACATGATGCCAACTAGGCTAAGATTGAAATTACATGCATGACCAAGTCATCATATTTGTCTTTGATGGAGCTTCAACAAGCATACTGTATGTGATATGTTTTAGTGGTACCACAAAAAAGATTAGCATGAAGCATGATGTAGCGCTTCTTCCTCCCCTTTTGCAAAATGTGACAGTACACCTTAAAGGGAATTGATCAGATAGAGGTGAGTTGTCAGCTATTTAGCTTCCAGCCTGTACCGGGGGAACACATCAAGTTTAGCATAGGTGTAAAACTGGCCTTTTCCCGTTTTTTTGTTGTTGTTTTTTGACACTTTTTAAGTATTTTTGTCACTTTTCGAGTTTTTTTTTTTTTGGGATATTTGTTTCAAAGGTTCTGTGGCCTATTTGAGGTTTTTTCCAAGGTTTTTGACCCTTCTTTTAACATGTTTGTCTTTTTATCAAGTTTATTTTTTCCAACAGTTGTTTCAATGTTTTTGTTGCTTTTTCAATACATGCAGACAAGTCCCGGGACCTCCCTATATAGTTGGAGATCTCAACCCCCCCAATGTTTAGACATCAATGCGGATTTGTTTTTTTGGAACACAGAATCCCTATGTATCTAACAATAAAATCCTGACAGTTTTCCTTCCTTCCTTCCTTCCTAACCGATATCAGACGGCCAACAGTGGAGTCAGCTCACACATTACTATGAAGCCTGGCCACATGTTCCTGGCTGCTCTGGTGTGTCATGATGATACATCTTGTGGTGAGGGGCTAAGCATAATTAAGCTGGGGACTGACGCCATCCAATGCTCTGTTGCGCTCCTACCATTTGACTGCCACTTTAATTGCTTTTTTCCCCCTATTCCCACATCGCTAACCTGCCCCGTTCTATCAATCTATTCAATTCCCGGGGTGGGGGTGGGTAGGGTGGTGTCTCCACACAAATGCAAATATAGGAGCAATAGAGAGATAGTGTGTGTGTGTGCCCATGCATTTATGAGTGAATGCATGAATTCTAACTCCACGTATATTCATTAATGCTTGCACATGTCTCAGTGGACGTGTACTCTGAATCCTCATGAGCTGGTGTCAGCCCATGAAATGACTCATATGGGTTTCTCTCTGCACCTGTGGTGCAGAGCTATGGAGAGTGAGGTTTCCCCAAAATAGCAACTCTCATTTACAACCTCTCTGTGGTCTAGGCTTTCTGTGTCTGCCTTCCTTTGGCAGCAGCTACTGTGAAGCATCGGACCCTTTTTATGAGACAGACACACACTCACACTCACACACATACACAAACAGAAACATGCGTGACCTCTGCTGATCAACAGCTAAAAACAAGGGTGTTTCTTCTGTTTTTAACGCAGCTCAACTCAACCGTGCAATGTTTGCCTATCCTCCTGACCCCGTGACTTTGACCTGAGACCAGACTGTCAGGACTTGTGTAAGAATGGCGGTGATCCTTTAAAAGAACCATGGAGTACAAAGCAACAACAAAGAGAGAGCAAGCAGCAATCCTGAAATAATATGCCACGATGTGATGTCAAGCTAGAAAGAGCAAACTCTTTTAGTTAGCTCAGATCAAGTCGTTATCTTTCTTCAAATAGATTAACAACACTAAAACCTTTGAAAAATCCTAAAAAGAACAACATGACGAAAAGAAAGACCAGGGATTTATTTGTTTGGACCGACAACAAGGTGGTATTGTTACCGACAGGTATGTAAGCCTACCTAACCGATAAGGCGTCGTTGTTTCCAAAGGTCAACGTTTGTGCCCACATTGCAAAGCAAGCAGTTTTAGGGGCTCGGAAATGCCAGAGTATTGTGTACGTGAGGCGTAAACTTAGCAAAATATATTAGTTTTACAACCATAACGTTGTAGTGCAGATGTAGAATAAGCAGCAACAAAAGACACTGTTCTGTAAGTAAGAGTCAAGGACACCCAATTACTTGATAAAATATATGAAATGTCTAATTCGATAACCAATCTGATGTAAGTCCCCGTGGTCAGTACTTTGCACTAATTAGCATTTTAATGATTCAGCAACCAAACCATTTGAAACTGAAACGACCTTTAAAGTTGAATGCACAAGACCAATGTGACATTTGAACAAGCTTTTTTTTTTTTTTAAGTGATCCAATTTAACAGAATTAATTGAGTCACAGCGCCAGATGTAATCTGTTAAGAGCCAAAAATGAGAAAGCTGAGCAAGCCCATTCATGTTCTCCATTAATGATCTCCAGCCCAATATTTCTTCATGGCATGGAGGAAGGGCAATGTGCCGCTGTACCTCTCACCGTCATGGAGTGACAGGGATAAAGCTTCATTACATAAGGTTGCTTGCAGGGCTGGAGCTGTTGCTCAGTGGCACAGAACCTGCCAACAATCCTGCAGAGCACCGGGCACACATTCATCATTACATAGACTTCCTGCATCCTATTTTCTCTACCCCTTTCCGTCTGCTCATTCATTCATTTCTCCTCACTTGGCTAATTTCTTTCTTTCCCATTATTATTATGTCTTTTCAACTATTTTACTGCCAACACGTGTATTCCTCTTTCTTTTTCTATCTGGGAAAGTGATGCATCCTACTTTGCTCCTGCCTTTTTGGATCAGGCAGAAAAGCAAGCAAAGGGAGAAGGGCTGTCTCAGTCTCAACTTGTCCTCATGGAGTGTATAATCCTCTTGATGTTCTGCCACTGTTGATGCACACTCACACTTGTTCTGCAAAGGTAGGCAGAACATCCTGCTGTGCAATATATCTAAGAAAAAGCAACAAGCAGCCGTGCATATAACTACAAAGTAATGTATAGGTATGTAAATGATGTTTAGGTCTGGGCAAATCCATTGACAATCCATGTTTTGTATTACATTTTCTGTGCTTTCTGTGTGCACACTTAATGCTGATTCATGCTTCTGCGTTCAGTCCACGCCGTGGGTACATTCGTAGGTACATGAAAATGTAACCACACGTTGTGCTGATGCACGTCACTTGGCCGTGGCTTGGTCGCGTGCCTTTCCCCCAACTTATTCCCTGGTTCTCCCTCTCCATAAAGAACATGAAATCAAGGGGAGGGTTAACGTTTCCTGCTACAGATTTCCCACCGTGGTCAGATAGCACAGGGGAGACACTTTGTTTCTCTCACTGTAACTCTAGAGTCAGTAGTTGCTTCGAAGCTAAACACCGTCACTCCCT
Organism: Percina caprodes; assembly: GCA_013375575.1. Classification (NCBI taxonomy): domain Eukaryota; kingdom Metazoa; phylum Chordata; class Actinopteri; order Perciformes; family Percidae; genus Percina; species Percina caprodes. The sequence goes on along the minus strand of JABXJD010000035.1, from coordinate 2,635,784 downwards.
TACTCGCTCTACCACACACTCCCCACGCACACACACATGCCGGAGTGAGAGGCAAACTGTCCTATGTAAACACAGTTAATTTACATGGGAACAACCAATCACAATAAGTAATTCTAAAATGCCAACAAGCAGTTTTGTGAAGCATTAATTTGTCCTGTAGTGAACCGACTTCATACAGTAACTGCTTCTACAAATGATCTCCTGAATATATTTCATTGCATCCTGTGTCATTCCTGTCCAATAAAACCCAACCTGTGACCTATCTGCTCAGCCAGCGTACCTCATTTGCCTCATATTAAAATCATCTCTTACTGTAGCTGAGGCAGAAATTGAATTTTTATAGATACAGATTAATGTACCATAGCTGAACTGTCTACTGTAGAAGTGGAAAAGTAAAATATGAAAATAAGGGGAGGTACATCTTGCATAACAGTTGCAGAGGAATAATTCTCCTCAGGGGCATAAGAATAGGGCTACTTCAGGAATAAGTTTTATAAAAAAAAAAAAAAAAAAAAATGACTCCATAACTAAATACTATGCAATAAATATGGGGAAGACTGAAACTCTGACTATTGGATGTAAAATTTTAAAGGCTGTTTGTGGAAATGATTCATGACAGGATTGCAGAGATATTTATAGACTGACTGTTGTTGAAGCCAAAGTGGAGCACAGCTGTAATAACTTCTAAGATGTAAAATGACAGTCATCCCGTCAGGGTAGGGGCTGCACCCACAGTCTAAAATTGAAGTGTGACTGCTCTATAAGAGATGGAATATTGACAGGATGGACTGGTTTGATTGGGTTGATATGGCCACAGTTATAGAAGATATATTGGACAGAAGGAGAAATGGAGAGATGACAGAGAGAGACAAGAAGAGAGGAGGAAAGTTGGGGAGATAGAGGGGAAGAGAGAGGAATCCAGAACTGAGAGAGCGTGAGAAGGACTGAGAGATGGCTGGAAGGACAAAAATAGCCGTGTGGCCATGCTGTTCATTTTCATTTTCCATGAAAACACACACACACACACACACACACACACACACACACACACACACACACACACACACACACACACACACTTTTACCTTTGTGTTAAAACTGGAATATTCTCGCATTCCAACCTCCACACTTGCTCTTTCTCTCAGTCCAGTTCCCACCTCCATACTCTATATTTTCAACAGATGTTAAGTTGTACCTCAACATGCGCTGGGAACAAATTCCTACTGAAACATAGGCAGACTTATGCATACACTTGTATGTGCACACGCACAGATTGCAGCGGGTAGAACCCCCCCGTGGATGCTGTCCTATAACTGTGCCCTGAGATTTAGGGATGTTCACCCCATCTAAAGGGGGCCAGAGTTGCAGATCGATTGGTAAGAGCTTGGTAGGAGTTTTAGAAAGTAAGAGAGAAATGGAGAGGACAAATTTGCATACATGTGGTCTTAATTCCTGTGAATAGCGACACACAGGAAATCGGCCTATTTTCCACCAGATTTAAACATTGAGGTTTAATGTTACAGCTGATCTTCAAAGACTTCTTCATGCTCTTCATGAAGTACATGCATGCATGTGTGTGTCTGTGTGTTTCTAATCAGCTGAGGAAAAAACCCTAATGCCTCCACTGGGTACAGACTCCTTATCCATTTCGCAGCCAAGGGGAATTCACTTCTATTTAAATAATCATTACAACTCTAAGCCAGAGAGAGAAGCAGGCTATCACACACGCACAATAAACCTTATGTCTCTAGGGTGTTAGGTGCCTGCATGTGAGTGCTTGTCTGTTTTGTATATTCTGTTGTATGTGTGTGCATGCTATTTGGCTGAATGTGTGGTTTTTTTGTTGTGGGGTTCTAGTGTGTTGATCTATGAGTGCCAGCACAGGGAAACGTTTCAGAGGAGGCATGCAGAGGAGCTAAACCTGCCCCTGCATGATTTAAGATGCCAGCACTCACAGGTAATGACCCGAGCAAGATCACTGAGACTGAAACAATACACTGTGTAAGCTGCAGCAAACGCAGTTGGTAGGGAGAGGGATACAGACTGAGAGACAGCTGTTGACAAAAAGCTAACAGCAATACAGAGGAAGAGAGAGATCAATTAATTTACAGAGATGTGATGGTGAAAAAAACAGAACGTGTTTATAGAGAGGAAACAAATTCCTCCAGAAAATACATCATAAAAAGAACAAGGCAGATTGAACAAATGCTCCCATTCCTGAGTGTTTTTGAATGGTTGAAAGTACGGGTGTCAATGTGCAGTGAAGGCAATGCCAGATACGAACAACTAGATGGCAGAAGGGTAACTTACAGTACAGAACAGTTTGAGATTCTCAGATTTTACGAGGTAGCTTTACCGTTGGTTGTTTGTTTACGTAACTCGCGGGGAATGCAAACTATGCCACAATGGTGACTTCAGGGAAGCGGGAGGATTTTTTCAGTTCTGTTGTTTCTTCTTCATCTCCGACTCCAGCAGGAGCCATGGTGTCTGGAACAGTGAAGCTGCAGGCTACCGGTAAGCTAACGTTACCCTGTGTCTTAGGCTGCATGCTACCAGCTGGGAAGACTGTGCGGCGTGTGTTCCTGTGTTTTTCTTAAACATGTGCAAGTAGGCAGGGATGGAGAGAGAAGAACAATACTGTGGGAATTGCCGGTCCTATTTTGATTGATTTAAAATTGTGACACCCCTAGTGTAAAGGCATCTGAATTGTTATTTAGGACCACATATTGATTGCCAATAAAAAAAAAAATATGTGACATCAAACCACCAATCTTGTAGTTGAAAGGATAACCTGCTCTACCCTGAGTAGCAGATGCACTGGCTTTTGTTTTATACAGTACTTAACAGACAAAGGGGGTGCCCAGGAGGTGAACTGGCATCTCTTCAGCTACCATTCCACAATCTTTGGACCAAAAGCACCAAAGCACCTTAAGTTACAGACATAATAGTGCCAATTTAAGTAAAATGAAAACAGATTTTTGTATGAATGTAGTTTTCCTGATCAATAGAGAGAAGATGAGAGTTGAAAGAGAGTACTTATTGAAGTGATATTTGGGTGCTTGAAGCAGGCAGGGAAACATTGAGGTGCCAGATACAAAAAGGTACAAATCGAGAGCTCACAATGCATCTTTTGAGACTTAATTAGATTTGTTTCAGTTGAAATTCAATAAAATGACTAATGCATACTCCACAAAACTGTAAGGAAGAAACAAAAATGCAGGCAACCCTAAACTGAAGGAATAAAATCTAATTGTTTTTGTAATTTTTTTTCACTTTTATTTATTTTTTTACAGGCAAGTCACTCTGGTGGCCTGACAAGTGGCATAACCACTTAAGGAAAAGGGAAGGAGGGGGCGCCCAGATAGCTCAGTTGGTAGAGCAGGCTCCCATTTATAGAGGTACTCCTCGACGCAGCGGGCCTGGGTTTGACTCCGTCCTGCGACCCTTTGCTGCATGTCATTCCCCTTCTCTCTCCCCTTTCAAGTCTTCATCTGTCCTGTCAAAAATAAAGGCTGAAAATGCACCCCAAAAAAAAAAAAAAAAAGGGGAAGGAGTGCTAGATAATACAAACATTAGAAATACATACAGTTTAGAAATGACATAAAATACTACTCGAAATACTACACAGAAAACAAACACTTATTACAAGATAAGTGCATAGGTACATGGGTAAGTAAGAGGGAGAAACCATTCAAATTGTTAGCTAGAAAAAAATTACATAGAGAAGCAACTGGATACAGTATATTCATGAACAAGGATGATATAATGGTTTTGAAGAATGAAATGGAAATTAGGTTTGTCCAGTTTGAGAAGTTTTTGCAGAGCGTTCGAGTCGCGAGCAACTGCAGATTGAAAAGATGCGAGACCAGAGGCAGAGTTGGTTTTGGGAAAGATGAAGTGAGGACCGGGTATTGTATGTGACAGACTTTGGGTGCAGCAAGTGACCTAAGTTAGGAGGTGATCGGCCAAGAAGGGTCTTGTAAATGAAAGTGAACCAGTGAATCTTACAGCGAATGTGAAGGGAGGGCCGCTTGACAGATGTATATAGGGTGCAGTGGTATGTAACGAAAGGGGGCATTTGTGGCAAACCTGATAGCATGATAAGATTAAATGTTAAAGATAGTACTGTGTGCGGCTCCAAAATGTTGATGTCCATCAATCTTCTGTCTTCTTTGTGTGATAAATGGTACCTCAATTTCAGAAACCAGGCATCATCAAACAGTGCATGCTAATGTACTGCAGTTAACCAGAAGCTTGCACAGCGTTAACAATAGGTTAGAAGTTATACCATGACTCAGCCTTTCATATATATATATATATATATACACATACACACACACACACACACAAAGAGACGGACAAAGAGACACACCACAATTACCAAGGCCATATCAATTATTTACAGCAACCATATGCTCAGACATCCACAGGTGGGCATGCCTACACATCCAGTGAGTGTAGGACCGTATGGAATAACGTGTTGGCCAGATTGCTTATGGATCATTTATAGGTCTCGACATTTGCGACCGTGAGGCAAGGCAAGGTAAGGCAGATTTATTTGTATATCACATTTCAGCAACAGGGCAATTTAACGTGCTATACATAACATTAAAGAGCTGTTAAAAACGATTAAAACATTAAAAATAATACATAACGATAAAATACAGAAAGAAAAGTTACAATGCAGTATAAAAAATTAAACATTAAAGAGTAGTTAAAAACAATTAAAAATATAAAAGCAGATAAAATACGAGATTTGAGGTTGCTAGTGCGGGACAATGTATAAGCTCTATACACGTAATCCACCTGCAATCCTTGCCGTTCCCAGAACGGGCCGGTCCCACCGGTCTTACTTTTTAATTCTCTTCATATGCTTGTATAGATTGCCATACAGTTTCAACAATGCACATTCAGTATAAGAAATTAACAATTATTTAAAGAAAGGCCACGTCACAAATAAAGATCTTCAGCCTTGATTTAAAAGATCTGTTGCAGGAAACAGTCAGCCTCATGGTGTTTTAAAACGTTCTTGAGGCAGTGACAGAGGCAGTGATGTTTGCCGTTTATGGTACGGGAATGTCACACCACCTCAAAACTCACTGCTACATGTTACATGACTGGCCATCGCAGCATGACGTCGGGTTGCATTTCTCCAAAAGTTGAATCTGTCTCAACTTTGTTACAGTATTAAAAGGAAAAAAATAAAATTAAAATTAAAATCCCAAAATTGAAAAATGGAATGCCTACCCAATGAACGAATATCCGAATGGTTGAATAGTCGGAGCCAACCCCTGTTGAGTCCCATGAGTTTGTCCGAGGTATACACAGTGACAGTACAGATTGCAGCATGTCATTTTGTGTCAAATTCTCTGCAATAGACAGCCAAACTCCCATTTTACTACTGGACAAGGCAGGCTACTGTATCACAGCTATCAACTGCTGTATTTTAAAATACAATCTGAGCAAAGAAACAAGGATTATTGTAATAAAAAAAAGAAAGAAAAAAATCAAGGCATTTAGCTGATGCTTTAAACCAAAGCGATTTAGCGACAAAGCGTAATATTATTTTCACACTGCAGATACAAACAATATTGATCTTTCTTACTATTTTATATTTTATGTATGTATATAGTTGTCTCAGGAACTGTGCACCTTGTCCCACCCCCCCTTTCCTTTTCCACTATTTATATTTTATTCCAAGTTATTCCTCTTACGTATTTTGTAGCTTGTTGACATTGGAAAGGGGTTGCTTCAATCTCGTTGCACAGGTACATGCACATGTGTAAAATGACAATAAAGGCATTCTATTCTATTACAATTGCTACATATGTCAGAGGTTGCACGCCTCTGGAGCAACTATGAGACACATTGATTGATGTATCACAGTGGGAATTGAACCCAAATCGCCCACAACAAAAGCATGTGTCATATCCACTGCGCCATCACCACCACACAAATCTACACATTTAGGTCCTGACAGCATATTTAGGCATACCTGGAAATCCAAAGTTCTCGCGAGAGCACAATTTGAATTTGCTCGGCGAGTTTGGGTCTGGATTTCCAGGCTATATTTAGGCCATATTAGAAATATTCAGTAAAAATTAAATTAAACCATTTGATGACTTTGTTACTAAAGTTTTTTTCAATCTCAAAGGTACTCAGTTATGAACTGTAAAGTTGGAATGATTAGTCGATGAATTGATATAGCTGACCGATTGATTAAGTAGTTTAAGTCAAAAATGTCATTCTTTGTCTTATATGACAATGAACTAAATATATTTGTTGGTTGGACAAACAGTCCTGGTGATGAGCATTTTTTCACATTTTATAATCAAAACAATGAAAATACTCTTGACGAAGGTCCAGAAGGGCCGAAAAGTTAATTTCTTCAATAAATGTGTTAAATGAGGGCGGGATCCTTCTTGAAAAGTGATATTTTCCACCTGCATCAAAGAATTGTTGAATGTGTGATGTGGGTTTTTTTTCTTCGTAAAATCAACAAAAAAATGATTAAATGAGAAAGATAATTGGTAGACCAATTGATAATATACATATTTGTTAGTTTTAGCCCTAATGAATAACACTGACTAAATGAATTCAAATAAAATCTCAGGCTGGAACTTGAACTATCACTGTGTCTTCAGTAGAGCCTGAAATGCTCTGCAGTCACTGTCCTTGGTGCTGATTCTAAAACGTTAACTAATCTGGCTGCATTTCACAACATTGTCAATTAGCACTGATTGGCTGGCTTCAGCAGCTTGATTGATTACACACGCTTCACTAACAATATGGCTTCAGATCTCAGATTATGAGTGAGCCTCTAATTTTAGTCTCCAGAGCTTGGGATGCAATTTCTACACTTTATCCATCCTCCCTCACACCTCAGCATGCCATTTCATTATCTAACAGCCTTGCCAATATTACAGTATGTCAGTGTGATTAAATGGAAATGTATGCATTAGTGGATTTATTGATTTATTGTTGACCTATTGATTAGCTGTAAATTACCTCCCGAGGAGCCATGCATTTATGCTATAATATACTGAAACACAAGAAAACATAGTCCAACATTCTTGATGAAATAGCCTCATTCCCTATTCCAGGCCATCCCACACTATAGTACCACTTAACTAATTTAAGTGATCTATGAAATTGGTTGTGCATCTCTGCCACTTTGTGGAAAGAATCTGATGTAAGACTTAAATTCCATTGAGCGCTAAAAAAAAGAACTCAACATTTTGGGATGTATGCTTTACCGAAGTAAAAAAGATACATTACAGGGTACAAACTGTACTTTTGGAAGGAGCCAGGCTAGCTGTTTCACCCTGTTTCCAGTCTTTATGCTAAGCTAAGCTCCATATTGAACTATGTGTGGTATCGATTATCTTATCTAATTCTTGGCAAGAAAGCCAATAAGCCTAGTTTTAATTACTCGTCTTCTTACTTTAATGTTTTACTAGTTCCTACCAATAGAGCTCTCACTAATAAAAAACATCACTGTGTTTATGTTTTCGGACTAAATTCAAGTCAGTTCCTACTATAGTATTCTTATTAACCATCACTACAATGCTAAGGAACGTTGAATGGATGAAATACCCAAACCAAATATAATGTGTTTTTAAAGTAGGGCTGTCTTGACTATCACTTTTGGGGCTTCAAGCCTTCACTTGGTCAAACTTTCAGTTTACGTGCTCGTAACGTTAGATGATAGTCAATCGATTTCAGAACCTGGGACAGCGCTGCACCTAGGCCTACACACACCCCCAAGCCCCTACACTCACAAAAAACAGCGGTCGGTCTGAGAATAACTTATTATTAAGAATGCTGATGCATACATTAATAATGTGGGGTTACTATTCCTAATTTATTTGGACTATTTGGGATTTTGGGGGTAAAGCCTTAGTTTAAAGAAACATGCAATAGCATAAAGCTGCACATAAAATCCAACAGCTACAACCTACACATGCAAACTTTTGCATTCAACCCAAGCTACAAATACACAAAGGCACACTATACATTCTCCCAATATCCGTATCACACTTTCCACACCAGTATATAGTGTTCAAAAAGCGTATCAGGAGGATTCATGCAGGGGGTGATGCATAGACTGTATAAAGTAATAAATAAAGTATACATTATTATAAAGCGTCGGGTATACTCGAGCACAACACCATGTGTGGGCCGCCGTAGATGGCGCGCGCCTTATGAGCAAGCATTGATACGTTTATGCTCAACGCATAGTTTCTTTGCAGCATTCTCCAAAACACCAGAGAGAGTGTACACACAAAATCATTTTTAAATAAGCAAGAAGTAGCAGAGAAGAAGCAGGGAAGCAGGCTGCCTGGCAACAGTAGCAAACACATTCATGTTAAACACGTGCCGTTAAACATTACATTTATCGACTCTAATCATTAACAAGACTGTCGTTCATCTTCAAATCTAAATGACTGTGTGCCTGTAACACTGTGAACAACACACTTTCCATGAAGCCGTTTTTGTTTTAGCTTTGACAAAACTATCTTTTATGTTTTTCCACACTCTCCGGCAAAATGTGTCTTTTTTCCCAGTGTGGTGTCTTTCTCTGAACACGTATTTATGGCTGCTTGACTCTCTGTGGTCTGTACATGAAGAATCACACAGACGTTTGTACAGACAAACCTGCTCTTCCCAGCTGACCGTGTTGAATTGAAAGAGTAGCGGGCGCGCAATTGAAAAAATTCAGAGGTGCACGACCACGCGCGGACCCTTCGCGCTGTAAACCGCAGGCGTGTTGATGTAATTTTATGGCGAGCGCACCTTGTGCCTCGAACAACGCGGCAACCATAAATTAATCATAAGTGAAGCCAAAACATCTAGATCGCCCCCTGGTGGCTGGCTACAGTATAGGTCATAAACACCCGCCCCCTCCATGTTGGTGGATGGGACATGGGCCAAACTGGAAAGTCAAAGTTAACCTAAAATAATTATTTCCCAAAAGATGGTTTCTGTAATTTTAGTGATCATGTTGATGTTTGTTCAAGTACTGTTTTTTTTCCTGATGAACCACCCGATCACTTCTGCGCCCTGGCTCTAAAATCACATGATGGCCGCGCCTGTATCCAGGGTATTTTGGCTTTACTACTGTACAGTGGGAGGAAATGGAATTTTTTTTCCATTTCTTTTTTTTTTTTGCAGCCTATGGATTCATGACTGTCCTTGTACATAAGTAATTAGACATCCGTCACTACCATACAATTCCCCCTGAGAGTTTACAGGTCAAAGGACAGCATTCAGTGTTTGTACCTCTACTGCTAGTGTCATGTATATTGCAACTCTGAATAGAAGGTGGGAGCTGTGGGTGGATGGATATGCAATTTGCATTTGTGTGTGTGTGTGTGTGTGTGTGTGTGTGTGTGCAATTGACATTTGCACACACTGCGTGAGAAATTTTGACAGTGAAAGCTAGAAGAGGTTCACCAAGTTATACAATTATTCTGAAACTCCTTTCAGCATCGATTCTCACAAATGATCAAGCAGGGTGACTGGTAGGGTGAGTCTTTCTGTACTATGTGTTGCATTAATTCAGGACATTTGAGATCCAGGTTATTTTAGAAAGCATAAAAGAATTTTGTTTTGTTTCCCTTCCCATGATTTTGAGTGGAAGCGTGCCAAATTGGAAATATAAATTCTTTGCCTGAATAAAGAAACAACATGTCAATTGGCAGCTTATGTTCTCGTTTTGGCTCATTAGTGAGATACTGTGTTAATTGAAATCTCATAAATGAGGTATTTTCTGGTTAATTGAGACATAAACAAGCAAGCTTTGAGACATCCTGTGACTTTGAGACTACACAAAAGAAAAATAGAGGAAGAGTGAGAGAAAGGGAAAGGACCCTCCCAGGCATGTGCACGACAATGTGTGGTTTCTTTCAGTTTTGTTCAACACTCAAGAAGCATTTGTTCTCAACACGTTGGGATCTGTCAGTAAGTGTGGAAGTGTAGTGAAAAAGAGTGTGGGGATTTGGACAGATACAAAACTGCCCTCCAAATCACTTTAAAACAAAAGCAAACGGCACGCAAAAATGTTGAGTGAGCAGCAAGTGTTCTTTGTGCACATGCTGAATCCACTTCAGCATAATAATTCTGTTTGTTTTTATTAAATGTAGCAGTTTTCCAATTGAGGATTGTAATTCATTTTTTAAATGCCCAAAATAACGAAAAATATTCATTGTGTTTCACCTATTTTCATTCAGCGCAGCATTGCCATGAACTGCAGCGACGCACTTCCGTCAGTCCAGGCAACGGTCTGTGGTTACGTCATGTCTGTAGCAGCAGGACAGTCGAGTGTGTTATCTAAACTGCTAAAGGCCGATAAACAGGTTAAGCGAAGACAACGTTGTCGGTAGCCTTACGGTTACAAACAGGCACGTGATAAACAACACACTAACATGCTGATGGATTCAGTGTATTCTCCAGAGTATTCTCGGTTAAAACAGTTGGATGATGTTGTTTTGCCCTTATTGTTCACGGTGAAGTTTGCAGGAAGTAACTCCATTAGAGAAAAAAAAGCCTTGTAAATGCTACATTGCTTGTAACAATATAACCAAAGTAAAAGGTGAGCCAGCTTTAAAAGTGGCATTGTCTTTTTAAATAAGTGCTGTGCGGTAGGTCCAATTCATGGCGATGTACTGAGTGGTTTATGTGTTTCCCTAGTCTTGCTTTGCCAGACTTTCCACCACAGCACTGCGGAGGATGGTCTGGCAAGTCCACACAGCATTCTGGGATGGGAGAAAAACATGCTCTGGTTTTATGGCATTTCTTTAAACCAATCACAATCGTCATGGGCGGTGCTAAGCGCCGGACGGAGCCACGGTGCCTCTGCAAAATCCTTGGGAAGGAACATGTTTTAGTGGAACGTGTACGTTTAAAAGTTGTTTTAGTCGTGCAACAGAAAACTCAGATTGGACAGTCTAGCTAGCTGTCTGGATTTACCTTGCAGAGATCTGAGGAGCAGGTAACCATAGTCCTCATAAATCCACCGGAGATTAAAATTCCAACAGCGGAATTTACAGCAGCAAAGGTGCAATCCCGGAATATATAGACTGGATATAGACTAGTATGTACCCAACCCATCCGCCATGCTAAAGCAGTCAACCTAGGGGAAACACTGCATGGTATGTAACTATGCTTTATGTTTACCCGCACAAACTACAAGCAGTATAGAATACTACCTATTGTTACCTGGAACATTATTGACAGGCAACACATGACCTGTTTTTGTATTTATGTTATTTGCACTTCTCCTGCTTAAAATAATTAAGTAATAGTCAATGACAAAATACTTACAAAGATCCTAATGTAACATGCATGTTATGGGTGTCATTATCGTGCGTTATGGCAAATGTAATCAGAAAATCAGTTTCAGAGAGCTTGGTAATTGAAACAATCCATGCTGTCCCAATCTTAATGAATTTATCAAAATGTGTAAAAACATAAGAGAGGGAGTGTAATGCATAGACTCAGCTCAGCTTGAAAAAGCCACACTGTCTCCAACAATCACATTACATCTGATTACCAGTTCAAAACAGTACAGTGTTTTAGGTACGTATCAGATCAAATTGAATGGATTTAAACAAAGAAACTTACAACAATGGTAATGTATTTCACTCTTTAGTCAATAAAAAGACAAAGATATGCAACATCTGGATCAGAAAATACCGATCAGTTTGTGTCATGAAAGGTTCTCTACTCATGTAGGCTTACTTAGTTTCACAACAATTTGTGTGCTGAGATCTACTGTATCTATCTACCTCACTTTAGCTAATGTAGATTTAGAAATAGGTGGTGCCACCTGTAGGTGACAGATTGTACTTTGCTTCTTAGTTACACTCGCATATTGTAGGTGTCAGAATTCACATTAAGAATAGAAGATTTTTTACAAATATTGCATGTAGGATGAGTTACTCCCATGCCTTTTCACTCCTCGCAGCTAAACTAGAAAAAAAGCACTGCAACAGTGTCTCTTTTTATGTAACACACATTTATTTTTAGCATTAGAGGGATATTATTTATTTATTTTAAGCAGCAACATCCCATCCCCCATGTATTTTGCATATGATTGAGTGGCATCTATGCTTTATGATTATGGAAACAAATGGAAGAAAAAAAAGAAGAAAAAGAGACAGATTGACAAAAAGAAAGGAAGTATAAAAAAACAAAAAGAGGCAGACACAGAAGATGAAAGAGAGAAAGACAGGCAGACAGACGACACAAAAGAAGAATGCAAGGTAGATACAAGAGAAGACGGGCAGAAAACAACTTCATGAGGAGAAACAAAGAAAGGATTATTACTGTATTCACTGTATGCAGCATTTTCTTTACACAAATACTACACTGCAGATGTATTAATACTGTGTGATTTCCTAAAAAGGGTAAGACAACTTAATGTAGTATATACAAATAAGATAAAAAGCACACAATTAAAATATGAAATATGAGAGAGGCTGTCATATCCAAACACTAAAAAAAAGAGAGGTTTGAGTGAATGCATCAGTATACCGTACAGTGTGTAGGAAGTATTAAAGTCGCTAAGAGCGGATGAAATAAGACAGATTTTTAATTTCCTATTCTCTGTCCAATATTGTTTCTCTGTTCACACTTTATCCTGCTGAGTCTACACAATATCCCAAGCTTAAACTGGTAAAGAAAACTCAGCTGTCAACGTTGCAAATCTATAATCATTTCAGGTGCAGGACACAAGCTCTGACAGAGAGAACATTTTTTATTAAATCTCTACTGTCAACCATATCCAGCAAAGAGCTCTTCCGCAAAGGTCTGGACAAAAAATATAAAGTGACAATGAACTACAGACTGTATGACTGTTTCTGGGTGGGCCTCTGGCTAGACAGACAGGATAAGAGCACCTGGATTCAAGGTATGCTTTATCTTCTTTCCTCAAGTGTCCTAGTTCAGGGTTCAGTTGTCTAATGGGGACATTTGTCTTCTGTGAAGTGGCACTTGACCAATTGCTTGCCATTTTAAAAGGTCATTAGGGAATGTTGTAATGAATTGAATTACTTGTTGAGCACACAAATCAGTACAAACCTTAATCCTTGTCAGTTCGGGATCGTTAATAAAATGTATTTCTTTAGTGCAGTGTTACCAACTGGATTGGAAATCATCCTAATTAAAGTTAACTTGTAAATCCACTAAGACTAAAGTTCATTCTCGCTGACAACTCCAAAGTATTTATTTTTAAGGTGAACTGAAAGACACTCAGGCACATAACTATAGACAGAAACAAGCATATGAATCAACATCTTCACATTAAGTTTGCACTCAAGGACATTTGCACACACACACACACACACACACACACACACACACACACACACACATTCTCTCTAATGGATAACTTGCCAAACCGAGTCAATTCCCCAATAAATGCTATGGCTTTCTGGAACTTGCCTCTGTGAAAAATAAATAAATAAAATAAATCTTCAAATTTTCAATATATGAGCATGCTTCAGGTCTGTTGCACACATGTACACATACACACTTCTACTCATTATGTGGTCAGCTTGAGGATAATGGAGGGGGGTGAAGAAGTAAAAGTGGTAAAATGTTTTTGATTAAAAATCACAGGAGGGTTAGACTGGTTGTGTTTGTATAAAACAAGATAAGATTGCACACTGGAAAGCCTTGAGGAGACACATATGGTGGTAGTAACATTTCCTGGCGTGTTATCCATACTTGCAATGGCAATTTAATATTAAATATAAAGGTTTCATTTCTTATTGAATTTACTTTTTGTTACCGTTTCTTCCACTCTGAGCAGACCACAAGGTTCAAATCACGAGCTTGCACACCGTCGCATGCAAGGTGCATATTTGCTGCAACTTCAACTGCCTGTAGCACTGCATAACAAATGCACATACTCGAACATAAAAAACCATGTGCACAAACCCACATACAAACTCTCACACACAATCTGTCGGAGATATTTTCCTGCCCAAGGAAGACACAAAACATCCCTGACAGCCTATAAATTGTAGTCAAACCAGGTGCACACACAAGCATAAGTATGTAGCTGGCAGCAGCGGGCAGGTATTAACTTAGAGGGGCATGGGAGGAAAGTGCTTGTCGTGCAGAAATCTACAACAATAATGACAGGCCCATTAAGGTAATTTCACTCTGACAGCCTGATGCCTCCCTAGGAGGATTCAGATACAGGAGACAGTTTCAGGGACCATAATCGCCTGTAGCTTCATCTATTGTGGTAACTCAGCAAGAATACAGGTTCAGCTGCTGCTACTGAAATAAAAACTGTTCATCAGCATGTACTGCCCGTCGCAGCATTCAATAACCGACAAAAACTGTAACGTTACACAATACACACACACTGAGCTGCTACATTCCCAGCTATAAGTACTAACCAGCTACAAGTTACTTAACTTCATTTATTCAGCACACACTCTCTCTCTCTCTCTCTCTCTTTTCGTTATGCATACAACGTATGCACTACGAGTTATTCCTTGAAGGAGTTTGCTACTTGTATAACATCTTAAAAATACATTTAGCATGTGTAGCAGTGGCAAGAACCGGGCTTGTAACACAATGGTATAAACCCTGCGCTCTGACCAACAACTGCTAGACAGCTTTCACAAACAAAAGTTAATGTAACATACATGTGTTATTATTTTGCATTTTTTTCTTTAACAAAATGAACCAGTTAGATACCAGTTAATGGGTGTCTGGCTATCGAAAGCTAAGTTAAAGAAAACTTACATCTAATCCACTCCGGCCACGGCTGTTGCCGGCGGGGAGGCCTAAAACTCAGTTAGGTAAAATAGTCGTTTTGAGGCAAAGATCCACTCTGAATTAAAAGCTATATTAAAAGTCATTTGAATTCATTCAAATATCTCCCGAGCTAAACACTCCCGAGCGGTAATATTATTAATTCTGGAGCTGCTTTGTAAATCGTCCCTGGAAACATAGAGGGAATATGGGATGGGAACGTTTTCTGTTTCAAAACTGAGAGCCATAACTTCATTGTTTCCCATACATAGGTTCTACATGGGCGCCCCGCCCAGATAGATAAAATCCGAATTCCTAAAAGCCTAAAACATGCATGACATCGCTTAGAGCACCTTTAACTGAACTAATAAAACCATTAAAACAACGCAGCCACGCTGCTGTGAAAGCCCCCCGAACGTCATTTATCAGAGTCTGCTTGTTACCCCTCTCCTTGGCAGTCTCCTCTGCTCCCCATCTTTAAAACGGAGCTAGCTAACTGGAGCTAACCGCTAATCAGAGCTAATCATTGCCAACCAAGCCCGTATCCATTAACTGCATTTTTGCATCCGAAATGCAGAACTAAGAAGGCTACACTTTAAAAATCTATTCATAACAAGTTAAATCATTATCGCGATATTCAATATCTTCAATTACATTCAATTATATTTTCCTCATAACGTGCAGCATGGTGTCGCAATATTTTCATCATCTTTCAGTCTTATTTGTTTAAAATGTAAACTGTTATTTAATTCTAAATGATCTGATAATGTCATTCTTTTTCACCTTCGTTTGACTAGTTTATAACCGGACCCATTATTACTGAACCCAGCAATTACGCTCCGCGCCGTCACATCCTGCACCACCCACCACCACAAGTAAATTCTCAACCTGTGGGGAACACTTCACTTCAAATAAAAACTTATTTCAGTGCAGTCCCACAGAAGGTCTAAAGGTCTCACTTGACAGCAGCTACTTAAGTCTTGCAGAGCTTAGGGAGGGGAAAAAATTAATCAACTGAATCTAAAGAAAAACTGTACAGTATGTTGCATATTAGGGTCCTCTTAATAACCTAAAACACACACATGCATAGATAAAACAGCGTATCCTATGTTTCTTCATGTACATCCTCAGACATACACAAAAACAATTGGATTACAATATTAATTGAACCAGGCTATACAAATGCAAATGGCTAACAAGTAAGCCCAGGCTTCAACATCACAGTGACTACTAATATACTGTTCTGTGAGAAACTTTGATAAAGCTAGATCAAAGGAGAGTGGAGAAGATCTATTCAAGACCTAGCCCTTCTTATACAGCACCTGTAACTAGCTTATACAAGCACATGGATGAATAAAGATAAGATTTTAGGCTCCAAATGTCTGTTAGCAAGCCTTTTTAAAGCACTGACCAGAGTCTATTAAACACGCGATCACTGATGCACCCACAAATGCTCAGATACACAGATGAATATACACTCATTCAAACACATTATATTACACACCTCTGCTCAGGTGATGAGGTGAAAAAGTGTATTTTTCCAACTAAATCTGGCTAATTTAACAAAGAATCAAATCGACAAGGTTTTACATTAAGGAACATTGTTTAATTCTTTTGAACACCTCTCTGCTGGGATTCGATGTTGCACGTCCACCTTTTTCCTAAATCTCCTCAGTCCCTGACTGTCATCTCCAATCCAACATTTCTGCTCACCCATCCCTACAAAGCCTCTCTTTCCTTATATTCTGTCTCTTCCATTCATCATCTACCTTTCGCCTTCTCTCTCTCTCTCGTTACCTTCACCCTTTTGTGCAACACTTGTGCTATACACAGAACTGGACCCCTAATCCACTCACTCAGATTTCTCTCCATCGCTTGTTGTCAATGTCTTGTCATCCCCTGTCCTTCATTTTCTTTCTTGCTCTTAACCATTTATAAATCTTTGCTTTCTCTCTTTCAACACACTTTCTTTGTCACTGCCGCTTCCAATTTCTGTCTCACTCTCTGTGTGCATCTCTTTAACATCATGTTCCTGTTTTTCCCGCCTCCATTTTTATCCTCCCCTCTTTGCGCATCCCCCTACTTCCAAAGCTTAGTGTTATGCCACACTTCTCTTCATTTTTGACTTCATCTTTCCCTGTCTCCCATCTTAAAGCCTGCCTTACATCCATTGGGTTATGCATTAAGTACACTTGAAGGATGCCATACATGTCCATCGTTTCGTATCCTCACACCTTTCTACTAATCTCCCTAGAAAGTGGCAGGATATCAGAAGAGCTGCCTGACATATTTTACTAAACCTCCCAGGGCATCCATTTTTTTAAATTAATTCCCACTCTCCCTTCCCCTGTGTTCTTTTACCTTTAGCAGGCGTACAGATGGCAGGAAGGCTGCATGGCACAGTTTTCTGATGGTCCAGTTGAGTGGCCGTGGCGCATCCAGCTGGTTCATGGTGCCCGCTCTTCACGGTGCAGCCACTGGTGCCCGGCGGCTTTTCCCGGGACCAGGATCAATCCTGCCCCACTGGGGGAGCAAAAGCGGAAGAGGGTCTCCAACTCCAACTGACGAAAAGCACGCAAGTCCCAGGGCATGACCCTCGACGGACAACCATCAACCAATACCGCCACCACCTTGAAGCCTTTACTCCACCAAGCAGATGAAGCTCTCACCTGGGCAGCTATGTGCCCCCCCTCCCCTCCCTGCCCTCTTCTCCTCTCCGGGCCGCACAGATCCAAAGAGTCCGAGGCAAGCCAAACCTGGAGCACCAAGAACATCTGATTCCTCTTCCACCAGTAGCCAGAGTGTACTCAGCTCTGGAGCGAAGAAACCCAGAGTGTACAGTAATTTCCCAAACAACAATGAGCAGAGCGCAGCAATGCACGACAGAGATGAGTGTGCGGGGTGAAAGGGATGCAGGTAGAGAAAGAGAAAAAAGAGAAAAAGAGATGGAGGAGAGATGGAGAGGAAAGACGAGCCGAGCAGTGCAGTGCAGTGCAGTAAAAGCGCAGAGGGGAGAGAGGAAAGGAGAGTAGCGCAGAGCGCATAAACGGAGCAGCCTGACAGGCAGCGGCTTAGATTTGAGGCTGCAGGCACACTACTGTCTCTAAGATGAGAGGAGGAGGAGAGAGAGGGAGAATGGAACACAGAAAGACAGAGAGATGGAGGGAGAGGGTGAATGGGGAGACATAAAATAAGGACCAACACAACTGATGAACAAGCTGAAATTCAAACTATGGGGATAGGATGCGAGAGGAAAAGATTGCTTCTGCGCATGGGAAAAAAAAAAAGATGAGCGATGAAGAGAAAGAGAGAGAGAGAGAGAGAGAGAGAGAGAAGGCAAAATGGAGAGAATGGAAGGAAAGAGAGGCAATGTCTGGTAGTCAAGAAAGAAAAATGGATAAAGCACTGTCTTATAAATGAATTCAGATGGCGCTTGAGGATGGAAGCACAATGAAACAACTTGGTACTGTGGCAGCGGAGAGGAGTACGACCTACTTACTGATTTGCACGTGGGACATATTTATACATAAAAGCTTCAAAGTGTTTAAATTGATGTGACTGTCTTAGTCCATATTGTTTGCTGCATTGGAAAGAATGTTGCGCTGCGATTATAACGTATAATAGAAAAGACAATTAACTCTTTTCTTCTTTTTCAAAGATTTCCTTTGACCTTTAAACAGTCAAACTTTCCATTTTTTTTTGTCACATGAAATCGTAAGGTACAATTCCAGCAAAATGTTATCACATCACCTCCTTCAACTTGGCAGAATGTCGGATCGGCACACAGAAAAACAGTCACCTGGTTGAATTGCGCTGGCACCCCAGGATCCAGCCAAGTCTCGGTGAAAGGATGTCACCGCTGCTGACATCCTGCTGGAAACCGACCGAGGCACGGATGCCACCCAGCTCTTCGCCCTATGACTACACACTGGCCAGCAGAATGCCCAGCAGAGAAGTAGCAGTCGGTGTTCAATTGCTCCTTTCTTTCCTCGGTACCCCCTCTGATGTAGCCTGGGTGCCAGCCAAACTTCGCCACCCCCCCCCACAACATTTGAGGTTGAGAAGTTTGGTCTGGACTTGATCCATTGTGGAGCAACTATGCTCAAACAAGAGCTGTTAGGACCAATCAAATTGTCAGGGCGGGTTTTATACGATGATGGACAGATGATCAACAGTAACGGAATCAACAAGTCACCAAAGAGCTGTTGGGTTGAATTTGTTCACAGCAAAGGTGGCTGCCGCTGGAGATGTGTAGATTCCGCCATTGGGTCTGTTATAGAAGATATC
This sequence comes from Percina caprodes, assembly GCA_013375575.1. Taxonomy (NCBI): domain Eukaryota; kingdom Metazoa; phylum Chordata; class Actinopteri; order Perciformes; family Percidae; genus Percina; species Percina caprodes. The sequence continues at coordinate 2,616,722 of JABXJD010000035.1, read as the reverse complement.
AACAGCGCATTCATTTTAATATCCTTAACCAGCCTGTCTCAGCTCGACTCAAACCAGCTGATGGTGTTGCTGTGACTCAGCTGTTCATGTTGCAGAGACTGGTTTTAGAATGTAAGAGATGTCTGCGGTTTTAACAGAGAAGTAAGCTGGTAAAGTCAGCTACAAATTATTGAAATAAAATGATCAATAATCCATTTTATTTCTACATTACAAACAGCTTTATGAAATGGCGGAGTTTTACACGGCACCGTCTTGTCTCATTGGTGTTGAGTTCTGTTGACAGCTGACTTGAGTTGCGTTGCTCTTATTGGTGGTAGGTCTATCCAATTGAGTGCGGAGGCATTTTCTTTCATGGTTCGGTTGAAATACGCCCCAGGGCAGAGACGGGACAGTTGAAACACTTTTTGATTAAACTTAATTTACAAAGCGATCTTATCGCACTGAAAGCTAATATTTTGTCGCTAGCAAACTACACCTGTCATCTGTCAAATACAGTTGTATTTCAGCTTTGAACAAAACCATTCAGGAATTATTACAGCAAAAGTGGGACGTGCGTATGTTTCATCTGTCCCTCCTGGATGGTATGAATGAAACAGCATGGGGGGACGAATTAAACATACAGTTAAAGCCATATAAACTTCCCACAACTTCAATATTTTACTATATATCATGAATGGTACTTCCAAAAGGTGTTATTTTAGATAGATTGTTGCTGGGCTATACGTCTTCGTGAATGTCTGTTAACAACTCATTGTGAAGCGTGTATGAAGCAGTTATTGAAATACCATGTACTGTGGGGGATTCTGCCATTTTTATAGTTAGAACCATATGTTTTTCCATTTATATCATGTTTCTATTGTGGAAAATGTCACGTCACTGGGCTTTTACGTGGGTTAGAGCACTGCACATCCAAATAAGTGCCCTTAACAAACGCCAGCCTGTCAGTCTCCATAGGATAACATGGGAAAACCCTGTTTCATCCGTCCCACGTTTCAATCACAGCCCAATGGGGCAGTATCAAACTCATATTCTGACTAGAATCTGAGTATGACGACAACAGTCTACCAGTAGAAATTAAATTGAAAGCAGTTTGTTCTTGTTTGTCCACGTAGCCCAGATTGTAACCATAAATCTTAGCTGATAGCCATCTTCACCTTTTCCTCAGTGTTTACTCTGATGTTAACATTTGAAATCTTTGACCATGGCCATGTTAGCAGAGTCTGCTGGAGACTTAGTTGATTTGCCTATCGTGATGAGCGATGCTTAGTCATGAGATGGCCGCAGAAATGGTTTTGCTATGCCATCATCATTCAATGTCGACCACATAAAGCACAACTAATATTTGTTAAATAGACAATTAATGAATACATTTTGCGGAGCTGATGGAGAGGCGACTGGAGAAGTCTGCACCTAGAATGGCTCCTTGATTAATAAGGACCCAAATTATAATCTTGACTCCATTACAGGTGTATTCACAACATAGATTAACAGGGTTGATAAAGGCTAAATGATTATTCTCACTGTTTCAGTTGCATTAGAAAATTGTATTTTGTAGATGTTAGTGATGCACATGCTACAACCATCCATAGAGCTGTTCTGTAGGACCTAGAACATATCCACAATGGCAAAGCTTATCAGTGAAATAATGCTTTTTTTTTTTAACTGAATGCTTAATTCTGAAGCGTAACAAGAACAAAAAAAATTAGCCAGCTACTGTTGCTTCATCTTTGTTTGTTGGTGCTTGGTGTTGTTTGTACATTTGGAGTGCTGTCAGTAGAGAGAAAAAGGAAACCAATCGGTGCTGCCAACACATTGTTATCCCCCTGCTAGAGTTAGCACCCAACAGGCTTAAACTTATAATATGGACATAAAATACAAGTTTGTTCATAAAAGGGAACCTTGAGGAAAGCTGAAGATGAAGCACAAACGTAGTTTAAGCACCTTAAGTAAAGCAAGACAGACTATCAGAGTTATCATTGAAGCAAATTAAAAGAAAAAAGAGGAATCCGCAATGAATCATGTTTTTCTTACTTAAATTAAAGTCAGAACAATAGCTGCAGCAATGCAACACAAAATGACGAAATATGAACGACCTTGCCATATTGCTGGAATGGTTTTCTAATACATCAATGACAGTATAGCATATCTCACTGTAATGTAATCGTATCATCCTAATTACTCTTTTGAGTCACCACATCACAGCAAGTAGGTGTTTTGCCCTGAAAGGGACTGTCAAGAATATCCACCACCCCCCTGGGTACTTCCGAGACCTCCGGGAGATCTCTCTGTCAACTGTACGTCTCGTCACTGTGGAGATGTGTGTGTGTGTGTAGTAGGAAGAGAGCATGCGCGTGTGTGTATGTGTGTGTGTATATATGTGTAGTAGGAAGAGTGTGTGTGTGTGTGTGTGTGTCTGTGTTTGTCTGCCCCCCCCCAACCAACCCTCTCCCTTCACACTTCTCCATCTCACCCCATGAAATGCATCAACAAACACAGGTCAGTGAATCACTCTGCACTTTCTGCATCCTAACTCTAGATGGCAACCTTCTAATGCACAATAGCCATCTCAGCCTAGGCCCTATAAATCAAACCTGTCATATATATAATGCTACAATAAGAGTTCTGAATCAGTATCAAATAGCAGGTTTCTCTGCTCCAATAGAACCAAAGAGATTGCCTTTTTTATTGATCAAAGCAATCCTAATACTAAGCAGATGAAGTCAAGTCTGCATTAGTTTACTTCCAAACAAGCAACTTGCACACTGCAACCACCAGGGGGCATCATTTCAACACACCTGCTGCACACAGTGTCTTGTTTGTTTTATGCTGTCACTCTTTTTGGCTACACTAATTATCACAATGTTAAAAGGCATTAAAACACTGGTAAAACACCAGACAAGATGAGATGTAATTCTCTCACAATGATTCATTTCTCCCAATGGGAGCTTAACTTGGCAGAGAAGGGAGGCAATTAACTGTGAATTACTTAAAGCGTAACTCTTGCCAAAATGCAACCTAGGGTCTATTTATGAATGAACCCGAGTCAAACTTTCGTTTAAAAGCCTAATTAGGACGGAAGTGCTACTTTTAAGATTTACCGTATTTTTGTTTTCTGTCAAATGGCCTTTTGAATGGGAGAGCTAGGGTCATGATAGCATCAACATCAACATTTTTGAAACACTAAGAAGGCTTGACACAACATGAAACTTGAAACATGAAACAGGGGCTCTACACATGAACTCAGCACTGACAACATTGTTTGTGTACACAGTTTACTAAAAAGAAAGGTTTTGAACAAGTCACTAGCTGTTGTTATTTCCGCTCAAAGCCATCTCACCAGTCAAAAATAGTCAAGGGAAGAATGGAAAGATGGAAAGCGGTAGCTGATAGCTTGTATCCACAGAGCGGCGGTGCCAGTTGCTAGCTCCTAGCTGCCGTCCGGTGAGTGTGTTCAGCCATGCTTTTGTGACAATCATCCCAACAACAATCCACGGAGCGGCGGTGGTCTTGGCTTCGCAACGAAAACTTGAAGTTTATTCCCCTCAAAAATAGGTAATTGAGCACTGTAGTGGTTATGACCATATCACTGACTATGTCCCTGCATGGAAACGGGGCAAATGATGTATGTGTGGCTTGCACAGTGATAGCGTTAGAGAAGGTAGCTGTTGTCTTGCGCTGAAGTTCATGCTGAAGCAAGAAAAGGGAAACAGTGAGCTAAAACTGGAAGCTCATACACGTTGCTGCAGCTACTCCGTGTTGCCTGCACTGATTTGGGCCGGGGGGTTTTCAATCGAAAGTACACGCATTTTTAGGACAATCAAGATTAATGTAAAAAATGGCTGGAATTCTCCTTAATGACGGTATTGAAACTGATACCGTTGCTATTTTTAAGACCCTGCGGTATACCGATTTACCGCCCAACCCTATGTAATATGGTAATTTATCTTGGATCAAGTTTAAGATTGAGGTGAATGCCATTTGTATACAATAATCACAACATAATATACAACAGACTTTAACAGATGCCGGCCTGGATGCATAGCACGATTACTGTGCCAACTAAAATCACTCTGCCCTTCTGCCTGTAAATGTCGATATATGTGGTATTATGTAAATGTTAGAATGTGTGTGTGTGTGTGTGTGCGCGCATCCGTGAATGCCTGAATAATTTACTCACCACCCACAAGCAGTTGTGAAGAAACAGTATATTTCATTATCTGTTGTATGAATGTTTGTGTGAGCACATTTATCTGTAATTAAACTGAGTGGGTGTTCCCTGTAGTCCGCTTCTACTATAAGACTTTTTTTTGCTACACATAGACCTTGTGACATCGCCCAATCTGAACTGTGATAGTAGTGAGAAAAAAGCCCATTTCCACCTGTCATTCAAACAAAGCCAGGAGTGATTGAAAAGCTGCGCGCTCATTGAAAATCTGATTCCTCTCTGTTGGTATTTCTGTGAAAAAATCTTCTAAAACAGTGGAGAACAGTGGGTATAATATTGTTGTATTTTATCCTTTAATTTGAGTTCTGTGAAAAAAATTTACTGAAATTAACTGAACAAGCAAGGGGAGAGGAAAAACGTATGTTACCTATCTGCTCTGTAAATTAATTTTCCTGTTATAATTTGAGGAAAAAACACATTAGAAACCAAATTTAATTCCTCTAATAAAGACGCGATACAGTTGACAGAGAGTATCTTGCTGATTCAGCTCCCATTTATTAATCCTGCAAGGGAAATTACTCTTACTACTTTTTTCACTCAAAAGCACCTCTCCATCTACCAGTCCACCACCATACTTTGGTCCGTATGGGGACTTGAACCAGCAACTTAAGCAATACAGTGGTGCTCAAAAGTTTACATACACATGCTTAAGTTGACTAAAAGAGGAATAAAAAAATCATGTTTTGGAAATTTATTTTAATACCTAAATTAAAATGAGGTAAAATCCAACCTTTAAGGACACCAATTTTCTTTGTGAATGAATAACGTATTGTAAATAAATAAATGTTCTTATTTAAAATACAGGTCATAAGTATACATACCCCTATGTTAAATTCCATAGGCAGATTTTTTATTAAAGGCCAGTTATTTCCTGGATTCAGGATATTATGCATCCTGATAAAGTTCCCTTGGCCTTTAGAATTAAAATAGCCCCACATCATCACATACTCTTCACCATGCTTAGAGATAGGCATGGTTTTATTTCAGTTAGACTAATACCTGGTTTGATTTGCATTGAGAGATGATTTTATAGAGTATCCCATGCCTATCTCTAAGCATGGTGAAGAGTATGTGATGATGTGGGGCTATTTTAATTCTAAAGGCCAAGGAACTTTATCAGGATGCATAATATCCTGAATCCAGGAAATAACTGGCCTTTAATAATAAAATCTGCCTGCCTCTATGGGAATTTAACATAGGTATGTATACTTATGACCCTGTATTTTAAATAAGAACATTTATTTATTTACAATACGTTATTCATTCACAAAGAAAATTGTGTCCTTAAAGGTTGATTTTACCTCATTTTTAATTTAGGTATTAAAATAAATTTCCAAAACATGATTTTTTTATTCCTCTTTTTAGTCAACTTAAGCATGTGTATGTAAACTTTTGAGCACCACTGTATGCTGTCCACTAATGGTGCGTACCCACTGCGAGTACCAGCTCTGCTTGGCCGCGACCCGATACTGCCGTAACCTAACGCAAAACACACACAGAACCTCAAAGGTGTGTTGTTTTTGATTCTCGGCATGTGGCTGTTGCCAGAAGAAAAATGTTTCAAAGAAGCTGGAGGTAGCAAAAAATAAATAAAAACACAGCTGTCTAAACTATATTGACACAGCGGGTTTGTTCAAACCCCCACCCCACCCGTCTGTAGCTAGCAATGATGATACAATGAATAGTGAGCATTCTCTCTGACCAATCAGTAGTCTGCAGGTTTTCACGTCACCTTTTGGTATCGCCTCAGCTCGCTTGGAATCTTGACGGTGGCAATACTAAAAAAAGTACGTGTTAGCTAGTACCAGGTACTTTTTCCATAATAGAAAAACAAAAAAGGCGAGCAGGTACCATGTAATGGAAAAACGCCATTACTGCACTGACAAAAAAAACAACAACCTTCACGGGTACTGTTCTTATTACCTACATTTCAATTGTAGATTTGCTCAAATAAATAAATAAATTATTCTTTCATTCGTGTTTATCTGAGTCACACCAAATTACTATCAAGAGTTTTCCAGGAATTATCCTCTATTTAAGACATCTACTTCTTTGTTGTAGCTATATTCTTTCTTTCGGCATAGAACTGAGATGACATGATTAAGGGTATAATTCTCTCAGTCAATCACGGAGAAAAAAGTACACATGGTAACGTTAAGTGTAGAAGACTGTCCCATTCAAACAGACACACACAGTTGTAAACTATAACACACAGGTTTTCAGTAAAATAAGTGACTGAAGGTATGTGATAACAAAGTTGTCTGTTCTTAGATTGATGGTGCCAAAAGCCTCTATCTAATTTGGCCTACTCTCCCTCTTTTTGTTTGATCCACATCCCCTAGAGGATTCTCAATAGGTGACAGTTCAATACCTCCCTCCATATGCACTCAAAACAAACACACACACATCTACCCCCTGCTTTCTTTGCCCTGAGGAAGCAGGAAGACCTCTGCTGAGTCGGGTACACTCTTCCATCTGGAAAGGCAATGATTATTAGCCTGCGGGATGGAACCACACGCACACGCACACACACAAAATGTGTTGCTTTCTCCACTTTTTTGCTACTTACCATCACTCACTGAGTTGTGCAATCAATCATCAAATCCAATGCTAATATGCCAAAGCCCCATTACAGTTGAATGCTTTCTAAAACGTCTGTAACAAGCCATTAACCTTATAAACTCACATTTGTTACTTCTGTCCCACAAGTTGTCGCAGAGTATCCGTCTTCACATTCTATACCACATTGTTCAGCTCTGACATTTAGGCCTCTAGCATTGAAGGGAAATGTTATCGGCAGGTGCAAACAACTGTTGATAAACAGCAGCAGGTAACATACTGAGAAGATGACATTAATTAAAAATAAGGGGGGAGGTGGCCATGGCCCATCCTTTATCACAGCATAAAAAGGTAATTTCAGTTGAGTAAAGTTTAGTTTAATACATTACATGTCATTTAGCTGACGCTTTCTTCATTCAAAGCGACTTCCAATTGCTATATGGCAGAGTTTGCACACCTCTGGAGCAACTAGGAGTCAAGTGTCTTGCTCAGGGACACGTTGGTTAATATATCACAGTGGGAATCAAACCCAGGTCTCCAACACCATGGGCATTTTTCATATCCACTGCGCCACCGCCACCACCCCTATTTTTAGATCCTTCAGCCTCTGAACACCACATAATTCATGTACCAAATCAGATTTACATGAGCATACAGCCTAGTCTGAGGGGATGAAAAAAGGTTTCTTCTTAAACATAATTAATAAAATGTTTCCTAGACCGTCACATGGGCATATTAATTTTGGTAGACCAATTCAAATTAACTTAATTCCAATATCAGTTAAATTTGCCAAAGATAATGTGTTCTATAATACAGGAGAACAGTTTAGTAGGGATGTAACGTTGCATCTCGAATCGGTTAGAAAATCGATTTTATTGTGTAAGATTAACTGGTTGAGATACATTTTTTTTTAAACTGAATCACAATGCAACAGCCTAGTACGTGATGCAAGTTAACTTACAGCAGGTAACGTTAGCCTGATATCAGATGGTAGCTGGCTTGAACACAGTTAAAAAGCTGACAGCTAATCTCTGTAGTGTGACTGCTGGAAAGGATTCCAACACCAGTCTGCAGCTAAAAACACAGAGGAGACTAAACAGTGACGAGTGTGTTGCGTTTGGGTCCGGCTCCTATTGCCATCCACTGTAGTGCTTTTTGTCTTTTAACAGCAAACAACTTGTGAAAAACGTTGTGAAGTTGTTAAATTATTATTATATTTCAAATAAATTATCTTTAAAATTAAAATCTTTATTTTTTGTGTCATTTAAGATACAATCTACCTTTTTCATAGATATAAAGGAATATATGTCAGTCATTTTATTCAGTTAAAAAAAAAACCCGTGAAAAATCGTGAATTGTATCGTGAGATGAGTATCATATCCTAACATCCCTACTGTTTACATTAGGCCTGCACGATTCAAGGAAAAATATGAATCACAATTTTTTAGAAATGTGTTCATTGCACACATGAACCATGACAAAACAAAACAAATTGGCAGTACCAAACATCACAAGCCTGTAAACAGAGGCATCAATGAAGAGAAGGGAGAGCATTGCAGCACTTGGGAGCGCTTTAAAACCTATTTCATAGAGTCTGATTAGAACTCACAGAAGAAAGTAGTAGCGTTTGTTCTTTAAAACAATATCAGATTTATTAGGCATAACCTTAACTCCAACCCCACATATTGCTATTTTTGGCAAGCCCCCAGATGACCTCCGTACCACAAACATTCAAAATAACGTTACTGCCTTTGCCTTTCTTATTGCTCGCAAGAGAATTCTGTTATTGTGGAAGGGTCCACAACCACCATTAATCAAAGTCTGGCTACACAACATTTTAGGTCTTCTGAAACTGGAGAATAGGGCTGCACAATTATGGCCAAAATGATAATCCCGATTATTTTTTATCAATATTGTGATCACGATTATTCTCACAATTATTTGTTGATTTTAACCAAAACAAAATTTATTGTCACATAGGCTATTTATAACCTCTTTCACATCCATATTATGCTACATTCTTCTTATGTTGAAGCTGTATGTTGTATAGACATACAGCTGCAACACATGTAAATGAAAATTAGCAATCTCAAATATATATATATTTTTTTTAAATGCATCTCTGAGAAAGGTCCTTCGCTTGTTTTCAACAATAAGTGATTAAAAGAGCTAGGGCGAGAGAGGGAGTGCTACTCAAAGATAGACGGCTGATCATTATGAATGGGTCCAGCACGGGTTGAGCGGCGGGTCAGTGAAGTTACACACGTTGTGTGTATGAAATGTCTGTATCGTTACTGCACTGCATTTTTATAAACTATGATATTCTGGCCATGGGTCACATCTCTTGCAGGTCCAGCAGGCTGTCGCTATTACTCTACCAACTGAAGTTAGTTGCATTCAATAACTTCTTCTGTGTTTTTTGCCGTGGCGGCCGCAATAGCAGTTACCCACGGAAACACTGTTACAAATACAGGTTTGCCCCTCATATTTAACAATATACAGCTGTGTTAATAACAATTAAAACTGTAGACAAATGTCAGAAATGGGGACCGGCGCTGTGTGGCCGGGCTGCGCGGAGAGTAAGAGGATAGAGAGTAGAGGAGAGATCTAACACAGGCACGGCTTTACAGGAGAAATGGGTCATGTAACAAAAAATTAAACCATATCCATATCAACATTTCAGCGGATGCGAGGACATTAGCACCGGTGCGTCCTAGAAGAGCTAACAGCTAACAGCGAACAGACAAAATGTTGCGTTTACTGGTAAACTGGTAAACCTTGAGACTGCCGTATAACCGACTGCTATCTGTTGAATTTTCCTCCCGTTACTCTATCCTCTGTGACTGTCTACATCTAGAAACTAAGCTGCGTGGTTTTATCAAAGTTGTAATCAAAATGTAATTGCAAACAGTGATTTTATAACGATTTATCATGCAGGCCTAGTTTACATCAATTGTGGCTTTATGGTAACATCCAGCATTATGGAGAAATTGTCACTGTTACAGTGAAAACATTCCTCTGTGACATTTCACCACTCTCTAGCTAGCAACTCTTTTAGTTCATACAGTTACATCTGCATGTTCCTACTGCTTTTCTTTGAATTATCTATCAATCAATCAATCAATCAATCAAGTTTGTCACAAGATATCACAAGGTACAATTCCAGGGAAATTATCCCAACAGCTCCATAAACTCATCATAAAGCAGAATGTAGCCATCAGATTAATACACAGAATGTAGAATGTGTACACTAATCAATGTGAACTTATTGATCATGATGCCTGGGAGGTGGGACCAAGAGCTGAAAATTTGATAAGAGAAACATAAGTGACACTTACAGGACAGGTTTGGAGGGTAGGTAGGTAAGAGGACTGCAGCAGAGGTAGATAGAAAATAGGATGCAGTAGATATGAGGGATGTGTTAAGTTGTGTTGTTATAGAAAATGAGACTGAGACAAGACTAGCAAGGTAGAGGGAAGTAGGAATGGAAATGTTAACACTGAAAGTTTGGACTGAAATAAAGAAGAGCTTGACAATCTTCTCCTCCAGTTAAATGCAACCTTTAAGTTTAGCACATATTGCTTCATGCTGTGAGGTAGTCTGACAAAGGAACAGCAAGTGCCAATCCTCTTTTCTCTGCAGTAGAAATTATTTATGTGGCATTTCATTTGGCATTCCCCATAATAGGAAGTATTAAAACCACAAGTATCTCACGACTACATGATTGCAGTAGAACAAGGACAAGCACCATTAGGCTTTATGGTTGAGGTTTATGGTTGATATTTTACTCACCATAACCACATGAAAGGCATCCCTTAATATAGATCTCTATGAATTATATAGATAATTGTTCCTGCAAACAAGATTGAATATCCCTTGTTATTTTCTGATGACGACGATCAACATATACCTGATCCACTGTATTTAACACCCCCAATCCTTTTTCTAGTCACTCTATCCATTCTGGCCTTCTCGGTTACCCCAGCATCCACTTTGTGGCATTTGTCCCGCCCCTCCTCCACTGTGATTAGATTGATTAAAAAAACATGCAGTTCTTAGCACAGAATACACACCCAGCGCCTCGTCACGCAGTGTTTCCCACAGGTTGAGAATTTACATGTGGTGGTGGGTGGTGGTAGTGGGTGGCGCAGGATGTGACGCCGTGGCACGTGATGGCTGGGTACAGTAAAAACTAGTCAAATGAAGGTTTATGAACTATTTATTGAAAACAACTAGGCTACATAACGTTAACAGAAAATTTCAAAATAAATAACTATTTACATATTAAACATAGACTAATGAAGTGTGGCCACAGTGTTTCCCAACACAAACTAATTTGTGGCGGTGCACCACACAATCACCACCGACCGCCACACATTGCATTTCGTTATTTTATTTTTTTTAACGCTATTTAAAAGACTAATTTGTTCAGCTGCATTTCCTTTCCCTGCTCTCCTTTGTCTCTCCGTCACTCTACACACACACATACACAGCATATACCTCCCCTCCGTGCACACAGCGTCTTTCTTCATAAAAACAGTGTTGCCAACTTAGCGACTTTGTCGCTAGATTTAGCAACTTTTCAGATCCCCTTCGCAACTTTATCTAGCGACAAATCTGGCGACTTTCTGTAGAAAAGTTGCCAGTATTGTCCAGCAAGCATTCGAGGTATTTCTCTTCTGTGGCCACCAAAACTCTCACCTCTCTCTGAATCGGTTTTGTGAGGAGCAGAGGAGAGGAGCAGAGGAGCAGCCCCTGCCCTCCCCTCTCTCCTCATGTGTGGCAGAACTGCGCACGGTGCGCATGCAGAAAGGGGAGAAGGGACAGGATGCAGGGCCGGTGTAGGTAGGAGAGACAGCGGGACGCGATGGGAGAGATGCAGCTGAGCTGGCCTGGCCCTGGGCAAGTCAGCCTTCTTTGAGAATTCTTTATATCTCCCTTTGTAGAATTTCTTTTTTTACTTCAAAGATAGTAAGTAATAAAGATAAGGTAACATTCCTGTACTGAATTTGTGATTATTTGGCTAAAGATTTCGATTTTTTTCTATCTGCCTTGCTGACACATCCACAATGCTTTATGCAAATGATTGTGTATTTACATCACAAATATGATGATCATATGAGCGTATGACATCATCCCAAGGGAGAGGGCCTGGAGGCCACTGGTCTTTGTGCGCTGTAAAAAACACATTGTTGTTGGGAAAAAATGCAATTCGGATGTTATCTACCTGGGCGGGTCTCACTCTAAAGTACCTAGGTGGTGCGCGCGAGTAGAACCTATGTATGGGAAACGCTGTCACGCTGCTGGCGTTTGTAACATGGTCTAAATAGGTGGCTTCAATGGCAAAGTATTAACACTGTGGTGGACAGACAACGCTACCAGGGAGTGTGCACTCAGTGTACTGTGGTTGATTTAGTTCCACAGCTAGTATAGATAACGTGTAGATACGTTTTTTTTCCCCTATCAACCAATTGAGTGGTTGTAGAATACGTCGAATTTGGTTGATTAGGGACTAGTAACTACAGCTGTATGTTGTATGTCTTATCATCCAACCTTACATACAACAGATTATCATACAACAGATGATTACATTCATGAAATGCATATAAGAACACTAAAAAGTAAACAATGTGGGAAAAGGTGACACCATCCACCCAGAAGCCCTGCTCTGTATTTACAAGCAACACAACAATTGTGTGAAGGTCCAAATAGAGTTCACGAGAGAGGAAAATTCAGTCACTGCACAGTGTATACAGTCTGTGACAGTAGGTGCATGTAAATTGCATGGAAGCATTTACATTTGTCTGTATGCATCACTGTGTGTGTGTGTGTGTGTGTGTGTGTGTGTGTGTGTGTGTGTGTGTGTGTGTGTGTGTGTGTGTGTGTTTTCAGCAGTAGCTGAAAAAGCAGTTTTAGATTTCCCCAAACTGAGGATGGCATAAACAGCACATCATGGTAGTTATGGGAACATAAGAACATAATAATGAATAATATACAAGGACTACTGGTGGTCCTTGGAGAAGGAATAATTTTTGCAGTAATATGCCACCTAGTCTGTCAACTGTACACACAGATTTAAATAAAACATCTATAAACCATTCAATTCATAGGCATAGAAATTGAATGAGAGTAGAACGGACATTATCGTTCAAATCAAAATAGCAGGATGGTCAAAACGACCGCTATTTACATGTGTACTGTTGCCAGCGCAAAGAACTGTAACTGTCACTGCAGTGACCGTTGTAGCGGGGTGAGCAGTGTAAGAAGTGGTAGTACGAGTAGTACAAAACACAGAGAGACACCTTTGATGCATTATGTCCGTTGCTTTGCTGCTAGAAAGGATTTTGAACTAACAAATGTGACCCACTTTAAGGACCCACTGATGTGTGGGATGTATTACAAATGTGAAACCTTAGTATATAGAACAGAGTATGTCCGTGCTGCATTCACACTCTCTACCATGAATGGTTTACCCAAAGCATCAAGACAGCAACAGTCCCATTATTAAATGAAAAAAATAAAAAACCTAACCCTGACTGTCAAGTCATGCAGAATCAATCAATGATTAATTAAAAAAGAATTGGTACAGGTCTAGTAGTACTATTTGGGGAAGAGTTTTTAGTGTTTCCATCTTCTGTCCAATGGAATAGAGAAGTGTGACAACCAACCATGGCAAGAGAACATCCCCGCAGTCCCTCTGAGACACATTTCCATGGACACACCAGTCTGATACTAACTAAGAGAGCAGAATTAGAGAGAAAGAGAGAGAGAAATATAGGGACACATCATTTCAGGTAACACTGTGATATACTAATTTAATGTATATCATTGTTGGACTCCAGCAACAGCCCAACTAAATTGCTTATTCGCACAATGTGATTGCATTAAAGCAACTCAAGTGATTCAAGCCTTCACATTAAGTTTACCATAGTTATGCGGACGACACACACATTTACATAACCTTATCGCCAGGGGACTATAGTCCAATGCAAAAACTGACTAAGTGCATCGAACAAATTAACGGCTGGATGTGCCAGAACTTTCTGAAATTAAATGAGGGAAAAACTGAGGTGGTTGTTTTTGGAGCAAAAGAGGAACGATTAAAAGTCTGCGCTCAGCTTCAAACAACAATGTTAAAAACAACAGACAAAGCCAGAAATCTTGGTGTAGTCATGGACTCTGACCTGAATTTTAACAGCCACATTAAGACAATTACAAAGTCAGCCTATTATCACCTTAAGAATATATCAAGGGTTAAAGGACTTATGTGTCAACAGGATTTGGAAAAACTTGTCCATGCTTTCATCTTCAGTAGACTTGACTACTGTAACGGGGTCTTTACAGGTCTCCCTAAAAAATCAATCAGACAGCTGCAGCTGATTCAGAACGCTGCTGCTCGAGTCCTCACTAAGACCAAGAGACTGGATCACATCACCCCAGTTCTGAAGTCCTTACACTGGCTTCCTGTGCCCCAAAGAAATGATTTCAAAGTTCTTTTGCTAGTTTATAAATCACTCAATGGTTTAGGCCCAAAATACATTTCTGATCTGCTTGTACACTATGACCCCCCCAGACCTCTAAGGTCATCTGGGACAGGTCTACTTTCTGTTCCTAGAGTCAGAACTAAACAGGGGGAAGCAGCTTTCAGTTTCTATGCTCCTCATATCTGGAACAAACTCCCAGAAACCTGCAGGTCCGCTGCTACTCTCAGTTCTTTTAAATCAATGCTGAAGACCTTTCTTTTTGATGTTGCCTTTCTTTAAATTATGTTTATTTCTTCACTGTTTAATCTCTTATACTGCACTGTAACTTTTATTCTTGTGTTTTTTTTTATTTTGAACTGTTTCTTCTGTGTTTTATCGGTTTTATTTTCTTTTAACTGTTTTTTTTTAACTGATTTTGTGTAAAGCACTTTGAATTGCCCTGTTGCTGAAATGTGCTATACAAATAAAGCTGCCTTGCCTTGCCTTGCCTTAAGTTTTCCATCTGAGTCTCTTAGCAGAAATGAGGCTGAGAAAAAGATTGTGTTTTATTTGTATTAAACATTGACTGTCTACCAGGGCAATTTAGATCTCTCTCTGATTTATGTCTATGATGTTAGAATCAAAAAGCACAACATCAAGTTTTCTTAACTGGGTTAATATCAATAGCAAAATTAAAACGAGATACCACAAGACTCGTGAGCATTTAGATTTGTCCAAACCAGTGTTTTGAAATTAGTTCTAGATTTCTTAAACATTTAGGGACAGTCTTTCACCATCTACAGTACTAGACCTTTAACTAAAGGTGACAGATGAGTAAGGTTGCTGGGCTTAGCAGGAAGTGTCTTTACAATATAAGATAATAGTCTACATATGATGTGCCTCGGGAAAAAAAGATTGGAAAAAAAAAAGATTTGACAGCTGCTGCACTCCAGAGGTTATATGGACAATTATGGAGTCATTGTTGCCAGAGAAGATGAAATTCTTGCCAGAAATAAAGAAAACCATTGGAAAGCTTTGTCAAATATGTCGACAAACTGCCACCCTCCGCTTATCAGAATACCACTGTCAAGTGTGTCACTAGGTGTGATGCAGAAGACAAAAGTCAGTGCACATAATACTGTCAAGTCAACATTTGATCATTAGTTAGTAATTGGTAGTGTTTAAAAATCTTCATTTTTGGTTACAGCCCAGTCTAAGGCTGAACCTCATTTCTCTATCTTACCCTTTCCCCTTACCCCTTCCCCTCGTTTTTGCGCGTTCACGCGGGACCTAGTGGTGTCCCAACACTTTTGTGACCGAGGGGAAGGGGAAAGATCAAGGGGTGTATACCCCTTGGAAGCAAGTGAGAACGCAACCTTACTTGTAAACAGACAAGCAACAATGGCTGCCGCATCGACAAGAGAGACACATAAATGTAAGTATTTTTGGCTTAAATAATTGATTTAAAAGTTACGACAGTCTTGTTTTGTGGTCTATGCAGTCCTGTAGATATGTACTTGCAACAACGTTCTTAATTGAAACTTTTAAAAAATCGCTAGCTTGCGCTAACGCTAATCGCTAACGCTAATCGCTAACGCTAATCGCTAACGCTAACGTTGATTTGAATAACAGTCCCGCATTTCTCTGCCTTGAATGGACTGTATACATTGCATAGACTGTATATATTAATATTAATGGTCTATGATACATCGCTACGTGCTTTACATATACCGTCCTGTATCACACAGGGACCAGGAGGACGCAGCAGCTGGTCCACTTTCGGGCTGAAAACGAGCAGAAGTTTCTTAAATCATGTGTTCATGCTCATGTTCATTATTGCATTGGTACTGTATTATTGTAATCATTTGTAATTAATTACTGTCCATGCACTTGTATATTGTTGTTGGTTATGATAGGGACACTGATGATGAGGGGGGGGTTACTGGCCAACAGGCATCAGACTGGTCTGGAATATCAGAACAGCTGTAGTTTATTTGTTTGTTTGTGGTCTTTTTTTTTGTTTTACACATTTGAATGCCTTTTTATGTGTGTAATGTAAATAATGGTTCAGTAATATAATATATTTAATGTAATGTAATGTTTTTGCCTGTTATGTTTTTATTATTTAATTAATTATTTTATTATTTAATTTATCTGGCAATAAAGACAGAATTTTGTTAAAATGTTTTTCTGTACATCAATGACATTCAAAACGGTGATAACTGAAACAGATATACAACACACCGTGTGTGTGTGTGTGTGTGTACACATATGTATTGCAAACAGACCTAAGTATTACACAGATAACATCTGCCTCTGCACCACCAAAGTGAACATAACATAACTAAAACATATATTAATGCATATGACACTGTTGTCAAAACCCACACAATCAACAGAGACGCCATCTTGGAAGTTTGTGATCAATATTGTATGGTGATGTCACCAAGTGGTGTCCCGTTTCATAGGGGTATGTTTTCACCCCTAGCCCATACCCCTTGGTTTTGAGGGCCAAGGAGTAGGGGTAAGGGCCAAGGGGTAGGGGTAAGATAAAGAAATGGGATTCAGCCTAAGACACATCGATGTGATTTCATGTCCTACTGGGTCAGGAGAGGTTCCATCCGCACTCTTCATTTGCAACTTGATTAATCCACTATCATAGTGACAATTTAAATGTCTTATAAAATACAGGAAAAAAAATTTGAAGTGAAACTTCTGTTTAATTCAGAGAAGTGTCTGATCCACCAAAAGCATATGCCACCGAGCTTATCAATTCCTTTTACCGATGCCGGCGTGTTCATCCTGACAGTTACGCATTGCAAAACAAAAAGCCAAAGTAATGTGTCTACGCTGCTACGCTGAAGGAGTCATGGAAGGAAGAAAACAGTCTAAAGCGACTTCATTTCACGACGAACAATAAAAACATTGCTGCTTCTGGGATGTGAGAATTACCACAGAAGCACCTGTGCAATACAGCTTTGCACTGCGTGTGTGTGAGACAGAGGCACTTGTTTGTGTGAGGTTAGGGTGTGTGTTTGTGTGTGAGTTGAAACAATAGTGGATAGCTATTCTACTTGGTAGATCCATTGGTCATCCATCGTGCGACGGTGAGACGTCACCTCGATGTGGGCCACAGATGTGTTTATAAAAACGCAGCACAGTAACAATACAGACATTTTATACAAGAGATGTACATGAAGAATCAGACAGATAAGCAGAATCAATGATGGCATTGGTATCAATCAAATCTCATCAATTCTCAGCCCTATTTTGTACAAAAGGTAATGTGGTGGTGCCTCCCTCTCTCATTCTTGCTCTCACTTTCTCTCTCGTTGGGACAGAAGATCGGTGCAGTGCCCCTCTGGTAATACCTGAAGCCCAACACACACACACAGAAATCTATAAATGCCAGATTAGCTTTAGTGCTTGCCGATCTAATCTTCTGAGTCAACAGAGCAATGCAGACATGACTCAGTGTTAGAAGCTGTTATAATGAACAGTCACTCATTTCACCATGCAACACTGCAGAGAAGACTGCCGTCTTAAAACCTAAAGCCCTATTCTTCCACAATAACTGAGGCTTTAGAATTTTGATTCATTAATTCAATCCAGGATCAAGTTGAAAAACTTTTAGTGAAACTCTCAAAGTCTTAAAAGGTTTTTTTAGAGGCTTAAGTGAAGAATATTGTAATTGCATTCATCACATTTCTACCTTTAGAACAAGGTCCACTTCACTAAACTAATTCTAAACATGCATTATTATCTTATATAAGACAAGCACAAGACATGAGGCTCCTGCGATTTTGATGAGAAAATTTCCCTCTGGTCAACAAGGCTGTGTTTGGCTAAGTCTAGCTCAGACTAGTTGTTTCAAAAACCTTCTGGCTACTGAGTGTTTGATGTAGCCTGTGTTTAGGAGTGTTTCCAGGTTGTTCTAAGTGGATGGAACCAGTGAGGTGAAACAGTGGATGGCAGAAGTCAACCACCTCCATTTTGTCACTGCGTCTCTGAAATGAGCCCCCACTGAGAAGGCGTCACACAAACACACAAATGTACAGCTACAAAAACTGACGCGCACAAACACACAGAGGTGTTGTGGAAGTAACTGACGCACGCACCGCACGCAGAACACCTGTGTATGACACAAAATGCCAACCTGCCCTGACATAAATTCTGCATTAGCCGTTGAGAACCTCCATGTTGCTGTAGCAACGTAGACATAGTGTAATTACGGAAATGTGGGTTGGTGTAATAAAGCTAGACCCACAGCCTAGTGGCCCCGGGGCCCCTGGTAATGGCTTTTATGGCAATCATTACTGCCACAATGCTACACCACGAAATATGAGGATACGCTTCGGCTTAAAGCCCAGTAGCTCACGGTGTCAGACAGAGAAGCTTCAAAGCCACAGTTCAAAGACGGAGTGCAACACGGGTTTCAGATCAACGGATCTCTGTTCAAAGATATCTACATTTACATAAAAAGGAATATCTATATTTACATACAAAAAAGACATAGCTCCCTTCTATAGGGTTTCCTAATTCTAGGTTTGGCAACAGGTTTGAGGGCCAGCTGCAAACAGACTAGATGACAGGGCTGCTATCTAATCATGACTATTATGATAATTTAGGGCACACTAAAAGGACCAGGGCTTCCAGCAGCATACTACGGTGAGAGCAAGCCGCTTCTTCTGAAATAAAAAGGTGCTTATGCTAAAGTCTGAATAATTCCAGGGAAAAACAGGTAGAAAAATAAAAATAGTAGAGCTCAGGAGCTCAGGTTTAAAAAAAACCAAGTGTGGCCTGTAGAGATCTCATAGTCAAGCCTTGTTCAATATGTCAACAAATAGCACCAAAATCTGTGATAAAAGCAACAGCTTTTTTTGAAAGGAGTGAGGGAAATAAAAAAAAAAAAATCTTAGTCCTTTCAGCATACAAAATAGCTGTAATCTAATAGAAGGGAGTCTGGCTGAGGCATGACTGAGCATCTCTTCAACGTTTCTGTCTGTCTCTCTCTCTCTACATTTCTGTTCCCTCCTCCTCTGTCTGAGTGAGGATAAATTTGCAAAAAGGAATTCAGAGCAAGGCCGCTTAGAGGGTTTAAAAAAGCTTTGATCAGGACCCATGCCACTAATCTGACATATCCATAAGGGGAGCAACTCAAATCAGGTTATTTTGTATAAGGCTATGTATTGCTTTAGCAAGTCGCCATGCCGTATGTTTATAAATGCTTGCTACCCAGGTGATAATGAACACAAGTGTCGCTAATGCATTTTTTTAATCTTAGAATATTATACATCTTCTGGTCATTTATGATACAATTAATTGGTTTCCCCTTAATGTTCATGTTTCTCTGTGTGTGAGGGGGAAAGACTAAAGTTGATTTAATTGATATCAGCATGACTTAGAAGCATTTAGCGGGTAAAAAGCAGCAGGGTTAAAGCAGAAGATGTATTAATAGAAGGCAAATTCCAAGTCAGGTTTAGTTGCCGTCATGTGTGTATTTTCCCTCTGCAACGAGATACCAAAAAACTCATTAACAATAAATCAAAACATGAATGGCATTTGTGTGATTAAAAGGCAATCAAAACCACATTTGAAGGAAGTTACCTCAAGATGCACACATAATGATTGTGGTGGAAAAGAAGGGAGGAAGACCAAATCACCGTGACATCGCGCTAGCCCAAAAATCACTTCAAATCAAGCTCTACGACCAGCAAAACCTACCACCGGTTGGACTGACTGCTAGTTTGGGTGGTGTCATTTTCTTTGGTCCGTGGCACAACAGGTAAATTAGCTCTCCAACCTAATGTTAGTAGCAGTGTTGATATATAAAAGCACCAAACATGTATTTTAGATGAATAACAAGAGAGTATATCCAATTGTTCCACGTCCCTGTTTGATCAGCACTGTTAAATTGTATGTACGGGATGCAGGAGTTTTCTACCTGGAAGTTATTGGAAACAAACATTGTGATTGGGTCTAGAGAGCCTCTGACTGGGGTGATGATTGCACCTGAAGGGGGTGTTCACTCTCCATGCAAGAGGGCTGGGTTTAACCTCCCTGCCTCAGGTGTGGTCTGGTGGCCTCTGCTTGAGGATTTATGTGTACAGTTTGTGTGTGTGAACCTTATTTTAACGATCTAAGCGCACATCAAGCAGTGCATGGCGCGGGAGCATTTAGTGCGTGTCTAAATCCACTTTTGCTAGTTTTACGGCGAAAAAAAGGGTCCACGCGCATGGTTCAAAAGGGTTGTACTTGGTGTCTTCATTAATCATAGGTGTGTTTTGGGCCGAACATGCAAGTGTCATCTCCCATTCCCTTTAAAAGCCAGGCACGTTTGTACCTTGGGGCATTGCTATTATGATATATTTTTATTTGTAATCTTTTTCATGTTTGTATGCTGCTGCACTTCCCTGTGTGTGTATAACAAGCATAGCATGTGCACACTGTGCATAAGCCTAGGTGCATTTTATTAATTCGCTGTTAAAATAAGTGAAATGCTGCGCTATTGACTTTAGACCAGGTTTTTGTTGGTCAATGGCGCTGCCTCAAGATAACAATACCCTAAGAATAAGAAAATCAGAAACACACCTCCCTGGAAGACCAGCACACCCATGGGCGCAAAGATGGGCGCAGGTGCATTTGCTATTTAAACGATGTGGGCACTGGACTGCAAATTGACAACTAAGTTGGTCTTAAACTAGCAAAGACACTTTGGACATCAGGCTTTGGGCTACACCGGGTGCAAGATAGGGCCTTGTGTGTCATCCAAACAGCTGTGGAGTAGATAAGAAACTCACACTAGTTTTTAATCCTGGCTGCATCCCAGGTAGAGCAGATTTCAGTTCAGTTTCAGATCCTTTAAATTTGGCTGAAAAATGAGCGCCAACAAGTTCCTTCTATATCCCTCAGAATGAATGCACTGGCCAGGAAGGCAAAGGGCACAGTGTGGACAAAGCTAACCTAAAGACAACAGAACACTTCAATCAGAGAGATATAATGAAAAAGAGCTTCTCAATTTAATTCATTAGCCTCTCAGCGTTCTCTCACAGTTCACTTGAACAAATGATTGAAAAAGCCTTGCAGAAAGAAAGGATTATAGAGCTGTCATAAAACCTCTACCTCTCTAACATCTGAAAAGAGTGGAGGATGAATCCGCAAATTGGTCAAAGGAAACAGAGAGAGAGAGAGAGAGAGAGAGAGAGAGAGAGAGAGAGAGAGAGAGAGAGATGAGTGGCTAAATAAAAGCCAAATTAGGGGTGGCAGTAGCTCAGTTTGTAGGGAGTTGGGGTGGGAACTGGAGGGTCACGGTGCAAGTCCACGTTTGGACCAAAGTATGGTGGTGGACTTGTAGCTGGAGAGGTGCCAGTTCACCTCCTGGGCACTGCCAAGGTGCTCTTGAGCAAGGCATCGAACCCCCAAATGCTCGGGGCGCCTTTCCATGGGCAGCACCCTCACTCTGACATCTCTCCATTAGTGCATGTATAGGTACTGAGCATAATGTGTGTGTAATTCAGGCCTGTGTGTAAAGTGTGTAATAACAACAGAGTGTAAATTGAAATTTCCGCTTGTGGGATTAATAAAGTATTAATTATTAAATCTATACTTTAAATATTCATACCTTTTCTGACACCCATGCAAGTTTTTGTCTGGATGGCATTTTCAAGACTATAAGAAAAACAAGGAGCTCGTGGTAGTGTAGGATGTGATATTTTATCAACAAAAGTCTGTCAGCTCCTTTTATCTATTTTTAGTAATGTAACCAGACAAAGGCACACAGTACAGGCAAACGTACGAATAGTTCAGTGGAACTCTGCGGGCTTTAGCTTCAGAAAGTAAACTGCAGCAATGTTTCTAAGGTCAGAAAGCTTCTTCCTCAGACAGCGCATGCACGCACACAAGCAAGGAGAGTGGGGGAATCATTGCCACAGCAACAAAAGTTTGTCCTTTGACCTTATCAAACCCTGTCCTTGTTTTCCCCTTTTTATTTCCCCCTGATAAGTTCACCATCCACATCATCTCTCTGAATAGTATCCAGGAAGATCATCTTACTTTGGCTTCAACAAAAAAGGGTCATGCCACACCCCACTGTGTTTGTGTGTGAGAGAAAGATAGGGATAAAGAGATAAATATAATGTTTATCACTTTCATTTCAACACCATTAGACTGAAACCTCTTTCACTTAAAGCTCAATCTGTAACACATACAGAGACAAACACACACAAACACTTCTTTTCATCCTCCCTAAACATGCTTCGTCGCCTCAGCACATTCTCCCACTAGCTTACACCTCCCACGGATTTAACTGCTTAAGCAAACTCTACATGATACTTTGGCTGTTTCCAAGCTACTGTTGCTACAGATGTCAATCAACACCCTCAACACACACACACACACACACACACACACACACACACACACACACACACACACACACACACACACACACACACACACACACACACACAATCACTGCCATCAAACAACCAGCTTATTTCTACTACCGGTCTGCCAATGAAACGTGTGTTGAGCAGATTAAAATGTTGAGGACTTAGCTGTGTTGGCATGCCAGCAGCACAGCCTCAGGTTTGTTATGACTCAGTCCCACCAAAAGTGAAAGTGTCAGGAGTAGCCTGGCAGAGAGACCAATTACAACTATTAATACTATTACTCTCAAACGAGAGAAAAATAACTTTTTGGCATTCTGTCTTTGTCTTTTGTTTTGCTGCTTGCACTCCCTGGTTTATTTGGTGCTATGGTTACAAAGCACTGTGGGGATAGATGTGTTCACATTTCCACACATCTGTCTCTGTCAATCTACCACCCACTATCCTTTCTCCAGGTGGCTCCCTCATCCATCTGCTTCCTCTCCCTTTACTACAGTACTTGCACTGTCTTTAATTAGTATGAGGTGTATTATGATAGGTTAATGATTAACAATACGAGTCTTGTCCACCCACGCTGTTGAATGCCTTTAAGAAAATTATGTGTAGGAGTAAGTATTTAAACGTAACTTAATTCAAAACATAATTGTATAAATATAAAGGATGTCCCAATTAAGTTTTCATCGCACTGATCTGGATCTGAGTCCTTTAATGTTGGGTATATGTCAATCCAGAGCCTGGTATATATACTGTATAGGAGCAGAGGATATGCAATAAAGACGTTTAAATATGAACTGTGTCTGACACATTGAAATAACAGGTGTAGTCTTCTGACATTGGCACACCTTATTTTTCATTAATTTCTACTTCCTGATTCAAAACTATTAAGCTGATCATCTTAAATTATTGATATGACATGAATGAAGGTATTGACATGGCGCGATCCGCTAGAGAGAAGACGCATCAGTCTGTTGGAACTTCCGAACCACTCAGTTGACTCCTAATTGAACAGCAGCGTTACAGAGTGGAAGTCCCTCCATCACAAGTAATCTTTGGCTGAGTGCAGACACACAAACAAACTTTGGCCTGTTATTAATCAAGTTATTCATGGTATTTACCCTAATTAGCGACAGCTGACATGTTGCTTCCGTCTTTGTTTGTCATTTTGACAAAAAATTATTTTGCTTTATTTTAGCCGACAATTATCCTTTAAAATATGGCCAGATGGGCCAAGATTCAAATCCTTTGGATGGGCTTGGGACATCTCTAGCAAGTCATTTTACTGAGTTACAGCTGTGCTAAGGTATACAGCAATCTGTAGGTACCTTCAGATTAATTTATATTCTTTATCGATCCCCTATTCTGTTGTTATTACACACAGGCCAGAAATACACATACTCAGGTCATTTTACATGCACTAATGGGGAGATGTCAGAGTGAGTGAGCTGCGACTGCTGAACAGGTGTCCTGAGCGGTTGAGGGGGGTTCAGTGCCTTGCTCAAAAGCACCTTGGCAGTGCCCAGGAGGTGAACTGGCATCTCTCCAGCTACCAGTCCACACTCTGTACTTTGGTACGTACGGGGACTTAAACTAGCAACCCTCCGGTTCCCAACCCAACTACCTATGGACTGAAGCGTGGGTGGATGACCTGGGATTGATCCACCATTGTGGTTATGGGGCAACCGTTTCACCTCCAGGCCACAAGCCAGCCCATTTATATTTAGCCTAGATGGAGAACATGTTTGGGAGATTTTATAAAATTTTGCAGCTACATATTTCTTTTTTTTATGTAAGGATAGAGAATAATTTACCATTCTCTCTAAATAAGAAGGCATACATTTATAGTATTTGTGCACGCATCATTATGAGTTAGGGCATGGATACATATCTCCTCACAGGAAGGGAGAAATCAATACTTACTAAGTACAAACTGACTGATACTCCTCAGTGAACCATCATTTGGCCCTACATAAGTAGACTCACTGACGCCCATGATTTCTGTGCAATGAAGTTAATATACTTCACTAGTAAAGTTGTGTTTAGACAGACAAACACTGCTCCAAAACACAGCCCCCCTCATTAATTTCAATGAGAGCACTGGATCTTATAAACCTTTAAACTTAATGGAGACTTACAGAGAGCCAACTGACACACCACAGTAATAATTTAGATAGCAGTGTATATGTGTCACCAAAGTGGATTTGAAGACCATTCAATTGTTACTATGCAAAATGAAAAAAAAATTTACAGCAGGAATCAACCATCAATGAGTGCTGACTGTCGATTGGATTTTCAGTGTATTTTACCACAATGAAAGAAAGAAAGAAAGAAAGAATGCTGCTAGCAGGCCAAGTGAAAACGCAAGCAAGTTTAGCCAAAAAGAAAACAAAAAGAAATAACTGTTTGTTTTTCTGAGACAAAAGGTTTAGTAAGATTCAAGCAAAAGCCATTACCAGATTATGTGTACGGTTCATCTTTCGTCACACTTGGTTTAACACAACCTTGCATGCTAGCCTCTAGAGTACGGTCAATGACCAGTTTCACCAGTCTGGTCTTCGAGCCTAAACCAGTTTGATTGTATACAAAGCGGTTAAACCAGCAATTGTCACAATGACGCCTTCTGGCAAATTAAAAAGTAGTCTACATTAGGGCTACTCAATTATGGAAAAAAATCATAATCACAATTATTTGTGTCGGTATTTAAAAATCAAAACAATCAGTTAGCATTACTCATAGATTTTTGAAAAGTTGCTGCATTTATTTAACTTAAAACACAATGTAACAGTTAAATAAAACACTGTGAACTGTGAAATTTCCCTTAATACTTTATACCCTTAATACCGTTTTCTTCATTCAGAACACAAGACGAAACAAGAGTTTACTTGCAAAAAAAAACAGTTTATAATTGTTAGGAGCGGAAATCAAAATCATGATCAAGATTTGATTAATTGCCCTGCCCTAGCCTACATCCGCAATCTGTGTTGACGGCATCACGGCACTAATACAACTAGTGTCAGTTATCAATCAATATGGTTTTCGGAATCAAATAGCTCATCAGTAGCTTAGTTCCTTTATTAATTAGGTACTGTTGTAGCCTCACACAAGCTACTGTTCCTCAAGCATTTGTAAAGTTCAACCGACAAGGCAAGGTTTAAACACTAGAAGTCCCTTACCGCCGCCATGTGGACTGGAGTTGCTACACTCTCGTTATGGGCTCTCTCATCAGTCTCAGTCAGGAGCGGATGAGTCAAGTACATCCAGAGGTAAAATTTTGTATACCAGTCCAGTGTTTGGCTTAATATCAAACAGACCCGAGCCTAGCTAGCCTAACAGACTAGCCACATCACCCATGTACAGTATATCGATAAACTCAGTCAGTCCCTATCCAAAACAATTTCTTGTACATTTTAAAAACATGATTTTGCTTAATGGTCTCTTAATTGTGAGTATATCACAGTAGAGACTGGGGCTGATCAATATTGTGTTTTAGCATCGACATAGCGTTGTGCGCATGCGCGATAGTCAACTCGCAGGACGTTGCAATTTTGACGCTAAAACTTTGATGCTTGATAGAAAAGTAAACTTCCATTGTTCTCTTTTTACATGATTATTACCGGCCTTTTAAGGCAGGTAGCAATGTGGGCAACGTCAGTCCGACGGGGGTTTGTTATGGGAAGTGAGGCTCTCCATGCGTAAAAAAGTACCGTAGGCAGCAGCTGCCGCTGACACAGCGGTGCGCATAGTTTTCGATGGGTAGTCAGTGAAGCTACAGTAGTCAGTGTTTTATGTTCCTAAATCACCTGATTACTCCAACATAATCACAACGTTGTCGGCCATTTTCCCCGGCAGAAAGCTGCTACCAGCCAGGCTAAAGCTAATATAGTTAGCCTAAAGAAACGGTATAGTTCGAACTGCGACGCTGGAAACGTAACACTAATCTACTACAGAAGTCTGTGTCTGATCTATCGTCATTTACACTGATTTAATTGTTCTTGGATGCACAGAGTTTGTTGCTAGTGCGCGTGACATGCAGGTCTGATCAATTTATCAAACTAACGAGCTGGCCCCGCTAGTCGACCACAACCTGAAATTTAGAGGAAGCAACATGCAGTCACTCTCATTCATGTTAGCCTAGATTGATAGTATTATATGAATACAATGGTGTCCTGCTAGTCAACCAGCGTATTTCTACCTAATTTCCCTCTCCAAAATCACTTAAGAAGAGTAGTCACAGCGCTTACTTGCTTTGGTGTTTGTAAAGTATTAAAGTTTGACAAAGAATGGATCACATTAGAAAAGATCCTTTTTCATGTTTATCTTCTGATGCACTCACCTACAAAATCACCGCGGTAGTTGAGAATGATTTATTTCCAAATAGAGCTACAGGTAAAAGCCAGTAAATTAGAATATTTTGAAAAACTTGATTTATTTCTGTAATTGCATTCAAAAGGTGTAACTTGTACATTATATTTATTCATTGCACACAGACTGATGCATTCAAATGTTTATTTCATTTAATTTTGATGATTTGAAGTGGCAACAAATGAAAATCCAAAATTCCGTGTGTCACAAAATTAGAATATTACTTAAGGCTAATACAAAAAAGGGAGTTTTTAGAAATGTTGGCCAACTGAAAAGTATGAAAATGAAAAATATGAGCATGTACAATACTCAATACTTGGTTGGAGCTCCTTTTGCCTCAATTGTTGCATTAATGCGGCGTGGCATGGAGTCGATGAGTTTCTGGCACTGCTCAGGTGTTATGAGAGCCCAGGTTGCTCTGATAGTGGCCTTCAACTCTTCTGCGTTTTGGGTCTGGCATTCTGCATCTTCCTTTTCACAATACCCACAGATTTTCTATGGGGCTAAGGTCAGGGAGTTGGCTGGCCAATTTAGAACAGAAATACCATGGTCCGTAAACCAGGCACGGGTAGATTTTGCGCTGTGTGCAGGCGCCAAGTCCTGTTGGAACCTGAAATCTCCATCTCCATAGAGCAGGTCAGCAGCAGGAAGCATGAAGTGCTCTAAAACTTGCTGGTACGGCTGCGTTGACCCTGGATCTCAGGAAACAGAGTGGACCGACACCAGCAGATGACATGGCACCCCAAACCATCACTGATGGTGGAAACTTTACACTAGACTTCAGGCAACGTGGATCCTGTGCCTCTCCTGTCTTCCTCCAGACTCTGGGACCTCGATTTCCAAAGGAAATGCAAAATTTGCTTTCGTCAGAAAACATGACTTTGGACCACTCAGCAGCAGTCCAGCTCTTTTTTCCTTAGCCCAGGTGAGACGCTTTTCGCTGTTTCTTGGTCAACAGTGGCTTGACACGAGGTATGCGGCAGTTGAAACCAATGTCTTTCAAGCGTCTCTTGGTGGTGGATCTTGAAGCACTGACTCCAGCAGCTGTCCACTCCTTGTGAATCTCACATTTTGAATGGTTTTCACAATCTTGACTAGGCGCGGTGATCCCTATCGCTTGTACTTTTTCTGACCACAGTTTTCCTTCCCTTTGCCTCTCTGTGTTTGGACACAGAGCTCTGAGAACAGCCAGCCTCTTCAGCAATAACCTTTTGTGTCTTTCCCTCCTTGTGCAATGTGTCGATGGTCGCCTTTTGGACAGCTGTCAAATCTGAAGTCTTCCCCATGTTTGTGTAGGCTTCAGAACTGGACTGAGAGACCATTTAAAGCCCTTTGCAGGTGTTTTGAGTTAATCAGCTGATTACTTTGTGGCACCAGGTGTCTTCAAAATTTAACCCTTACACAATATTCTAATTTTGTGACACACGGAATTTTGGATTTTCATTTGTTGCCACTTCAAATCATCAAAATTAAATGAAATAAACATTTGAATGCATCAGTCTGTGTGCAATGAATAAATATAATGTACAAGTTACACCTTTTGAATGCAATTACAGAAATAAATCAAGTTTTTCAAAATATTCTAATTTACTGGCTTTTACCTGTATATATATGTCATCTTTTAAAAATGACTTTACTTTCTTTTTTCATATTGCAATGAAAAAAATATCGCAATGTCAGATTATTTCCAATATCGTGCAGGCCTAGTAGAGTTACATATCTTGTTTAAGCATAATAAACTTGATTCTGATTTTGAAAATACGTCGCTGCCATGAAGAAATAGCTTAGATCCGAGGCTTTGTGGTGAGGGAGATAGTTTCCAATCACCTAACACGGCTCTGAATCTATATTTGTTTTTCAAAAGCAACATTTGAAAAGTTCTCATTTGGTTGATTGTGCTATGAAGCAGCAAAAGAACAAATGCCAAAGTTCCTACCATAACTCACAGGAAACACTTTTAAATGGGTGAGCCACTGATCTTTCTTAAAAAGCAGCCTTTTTAAAAACGACACAAATCACTGAACCACGCACCGTTTCCATAGGAACTGCTAGAACTCTTTGCTTCTTTCCGACCTCCGCCTCATGAAGTAATATCACACTTGGGTTCATTGTAATGACAATCCAATACAATCATTCACACATTGTCAGTTTTGTTTCCCCTGGGTTAAGGTGATCCAAAAAGAACAAATTTAGTTTTAAATAAAAGAAAAAAAACTGCCCTTCTGTATTCAATGGAAAATCAATATTACTTAGTGCCCTGTTACATAGGTTTGCACATGTGCATTGTGCATGAAGATAGATCAGAGGTCAGAGGGAGAGCTTGTTACGTTTGTAGTCTAATTATATGATGTAATAATCTGGGTAGATATTGTGAAACAGCAGTGTATAATGGCATCGGAGCAGTAACAAAGTGTCCATTAACCTTTTTAGATAGGTTCATCACAGGCAACCTCTTTCACATTGTCACAGTTTTCACATTGTCATTTGACAATTTGTCAACATTTACATAATTATCATAAAAATACTGATTAAGGCCACTTCAACAAACACACATTGACAGTCATGCATACATAACTGATGCAAATATGACATTATTGTTAATTGGCCACATTTAAGTGTTAGATGAATGCATTAATTCAATTCAGAAGCAAGATTGTTTTGTTCCCCAGTACAATATACAGTAATTAGATACAGCGCAATGATTTAGATGAAACCATAATAAATAAGCAAAATAGCACAATTTTGATATTTTATTGTGGCTGACAACTTATTGTGACATGTTCTCTTGTGATACACATCCTCCTTTTACTCAAGCCTGTTCTTCTCTATGACATCCTCAGCATACTGTTTTAAATGTGACTGATGGCAGATGTGTGCAGGTTGCTCTGTGTCAGTTGAAAAGGTCTATGCAGTTTGGTGTAACTTTTAATTGGTTATTAATTTTTCTTAACACATGGAGAGACCACATGGGCCTAATCAGAGCGCACTGAGGAAAGAAAACAAATGGACTTTTTTTCTTTTTTGCAGTCGTGCTATGAAGCCAGGGGTGACCACAGTCGGCAAAATGTCTGTTTTCAAGACTATTGTGGTCCCAGAATGAGACTCATTACACCCAACAGCATCAGGGTGATGGTGTGAGCTGCAAGGCTTGAACACCACCATCCTCCACCATCTCAAATTGCCGTGGATTCTCCATGGAGAGTCCACATGGCATACTGGTTCACACATTAGAATACACACACAGCCAAGCACACAAAACCCACACAAACACACACGTAATTTAAACCTGAAAAACATTTTTGTCTATCTGTAAAAGGGACATGGGATTTTTTGGCTATACTGAACAGAAGGCCTCCGTGATCCACAGATGGCTTAAACTGCAGGGCATTCATGTGGTAATAAAGACGGAAGCATGTCACAAAATGAGATACACTTGATCTCTACAGACTCTCATATGCAAAGAAAAGAACGTCCACCAGCTAGGGTTGCACGATATTGACAAAATGTGATATTGCGATATCAATATTCATTTCAATATTTTTAAAACGTAAAACTACAAAAACTACGGGAAAACGCATCAAAATAGATTCATAACAAATTAATAGACAGCAGAAAAAGAAAATATTCATATGTATAAAATATGACTTTGAGCCATCGTCAAGATTAATTAAGTAAGAGGAGGATTATCAGTGTCTGAGCCGTAGTAGTATTAAGACAATGACTGTAATGTAGCAAATATAGAAAAAAAATATAATACTGCAAGACCCAGGCGGACCCAGAGAATGCTGATGACGTTCTATATAAACTTGTTAATGTTTTTGAATCTGAGAGATTTTACCTGCCTACTTTGGCTTATTCTGTACAGAACACATGTTGTGTGGCTGATGGTAATTTTAATAAGTCAGAGAGACTAAATCCATTTAGATCACGGATCATAGTCTGTTGTTAATTAAAATCAGCAAACAATTGCATGTAGAGCATTTTGAGAGCAACTCTGTCATAATTAAAACAACTGGAAACTGTGTACAAGCTGATATATGGTTCTGATAACATTTTATTAACTCAGAATCGGACCACAGGTTATGTCACTTCATGTTCAGCCTGAAGGCTGCAGGAATCGGCAGGAAACTGTCCGACTTTACTGCAGATTTTTGTCACCGCTCCCCCGGCTGCCGCCGCCTGTTCTCATCCACTTTACAGGCGATTCGCAGTTCATCTCAAACAAGCCTATTAGCGTGTAATGTCAACGTGGACATTTCGCTTTTAGCCATGCTTGTTCGCTGTTTGTAATGCTACGACATGAACTTGTCAGAACAATCCCATTATCATGATATGATTTGTTTATAATATAAAAAAGAATGCTGCGGTATTACAATATGATTTGGCACACCCCTATGAACTTAAACTTCAAACCAAGTTTGGTGTGAAACTCATCAAAACCTGTCAAAATATTTACATCTCCTCACCTCTAGTGCTGCTGCAGGTAACTAAATGCAAATAGATTTTTCGGAGAAGAACAGATTCACACCCCTACAAAGTAACACACAGACTTCCACTGTGAATTTAAAGAATCTTAAGTGTTGAATTATCTTAAAGCTCTTCTCCCTCACTCTCCCTATCCTATCATCTTTCAAAAATTCAATACTATCACCCAGTACTGGATTCTCAAAGCGCCTGTGGAGTATTTCTCTCACTCACTTTTTTCAATTTCTATTCTTCACTCTCTGTTGCACTCATTCAGTCAGTCACACATAGGATCACTCACTCAATCTGTAACACTAACACACACACCTGGCAATTACAACTGACTAATGATTTAAAGTGTCTAACAATTAGAGACTATCAGAGGTGTTGTGGTAGTAACACTTGGTTTACACACACACACACACACACACACACACACACACACACACACACACACACACACACACTTTCACAGTATTGCTTAAAAAAACACTTCCTCTGATATTTTTTGATAGCAGAATAGATATGTGTGCAATACAAAATAGCACTGGTTACTGGTGCACAACTGGAAAATCCAGAACTGGCTCTCATATTTTTCAACCACTCAGATCTGTCTCTCACATATCTCTCAGCTCAGACATCACTGCCAAATATCACCGTCCAACAAATCAAGTCCTTGACCACCAGCTAGAAGTGGCCTTTTAATATTCTGACCTCGATCCACAAACATCAGTGAAGTTCTACTTTTCAAAAATAGAATGGATGGGACCCCAGATGCATCAGATTTCCCCACTAGCCTGACAGATGCTGCCAAAAGACACAGTGTTTTCCCTAGGTTTGAGGAAGACTTAAAAAGTGCTGTAAGTAGGATTATGAAGATCCAGGACTTAGCCAAAAAAAACTGAACATCGACAACTTCTCAAACCCTCCCCCCTTTTTGCTAAAGCCCAAAATGGTCTCCTAAGCCCCTCCTCCCACAAGGGAGAGCTGTGCACACCTACTGTATCTGCAGCTTGTGCGCGGGGAAGGGAGGATGCTATGAAATGTGTGTGCATGAGCAGTGATTGACAGTGATTGGCCCTTATTGGTGCATCTGAACAGGGAGAGTTGGGTTTTTGCAAATCGCACTACAGCTTGTAGGTGGTGCCAGAGGAGCCAGAACTTTTTTTTTTTTTTAAATTGCCTGCTTTAAGATATTCTACTCGAACGTAGGGTCAGTTTCAGCAAATATGACAGAAAGTTACATTTTTCAATTTTATAAAATGTGATTTCATCTAATTTTCAAGCATTTGGACCAACTCCAACCATTAGATCTGATGGCATTTAGTTAGTTTTGATGCTCACATTAATGTTATATTCATTCTTAGGAGGCGTTTAAGTGGTGTCCAATACGGCTTGGGTACGGTGCCAACCTTATAATGGTAGGGAAAACTTTTTTAATGATTTTAAAGCTCTATAAGCACCCCAGCACCTTGAAGCAGGTGCAGTAGACAAGAAAAAAGTTGGGAATGGTGTGAAACAAAAGAGGAGTGACAGATCTCTAATAAGAAAGAGTTGTGTATATGTGCAACCAGTATCGAAAATACCAAGTGGTTCCTATTTCACAATTCTCTCAATATGTCCCAGCAATTTTATAAAATGTATTTAACAAATACTAACAGTTGTACTGTAATACTTTGGACCATAAACAATATCTTAACTGGAGAAAAATACAGTCACTGAAAGCCTCCCAGCTGTCAGTTTTTCTGTTGGTATACAATTAATGGTACTTAATTCATGTTTATTTGACTATAATAATCCTCATTAATCTCCCATTTCTTGAGATTGGCAGCCTTGTTGAGCCATCATTGCTCATCATCATGCCCCCTTTTACTTAGACAACTGTTTTATAAATCATGCGGCAGAATTTTAGCTGATCCCTAAGCATCAACTCAACAGACAGTTGCCTTTCAAAAGATGAAATACTTGCAAATAGAGCTGCAAAGATTAATTGATTGTCAACTATTAAATCACCAACTATTTTGATAATGATTAATCGTCTAACTCCACTAATGAGTCATTATTTATGAAAGAAATTCTGAATGCAGCTCTAGTTTCTTCTCTCCTCTGTGACAGAAACCTGAACACTTTTGATTTGTGGACAATACAAGACATTTGAGGAGGTCATTTTGGGCTTTGGGAAAGACTGATTGACATTTGTCACCATTCTCTGACGTTTTATAGACCAGACTAGACTAATCGAGAAAATAATCTGCAAATTAATTGTAAAAATAATCGTTAGTTGCAGCCCCATTTGCAAATGGCACACATTTCTTCTCAGTGCGGTCTTATTTTTAGGTCCATATACCAGGTAGTTATTTCATAGGTTGAATCACTATTGCGTGCTACAGTTATGCCTTTGTTTCTTCCATTAAATTCCACTGGGTGCTGAGGGGTTTTGATAGACTAGCCCATTGGTCAATTTACTCATCAGATACAGGGAGCACACACACCATAATCACCAGCAGCCTTTGTTGGATAATGTGTTGTAGTTTTGCTATAGGTGACTAGCATTGATTACAGCATTATCTGAAAAGGTGAAAACAGTAGCAGCTTTGAATCTAAATGGTAA
Organism: Percina caprodes; assembly: GCA_013375575.1. Taxonomy (NCBI): domain Eukaryota; kingdom Metazoa; phylum Chordata; class Actinopteri; order Perciformes; family Percidae; genus Percina; species Percina caprodes. The sequence goes on along the minus strand of JABXJD010000035.1, from coordinate 2,582,654 downwards.
AGAATCCAATATGTTTATGTAGTAAAGTTTACTATAAATATGTGCATGAGTATTTGTAAAAAAGAAAAAAATGTAAATACTACATTGTGTTCTGACTGCAATACCTGGTTTCCAAGGTAACAGGGGGTTGGAAAACTGCACAGTAGCAAAAACAGCATCTTACTTTTGGTAAATGCAAATTCCACATGCCTTTTATCATGCAAATATTAGCAATAGGCACCGCAGAGTGAATAATCTGAGGATTTTGATGTTAAAATCCTTCTTACTGAACTGATAAATAAATCAACAAGGTGGGCTTCCAAAATTCCTATACTGCCTTTACTTCCTAATCCCTCACTGCTGCTAAACCCTCTCCCAGGCAAGGTGCTAGCTATGTTGACTGCAGCCTTTCCTGTCCCATTTCCCTCCCAGCACCCAGGTCATTGATTAATCTTGAACATGAAGAAGGGGCTTGTGTATCCTCAAAACATCTTACCGGTGGCTGCTGAGAGTTGAGCCCCCCCCTCTTGGTGGATCCCCCTCTGGAGCTAAGCCTCTTCCACGACTCTGAAAAGCGCCCCCTGGTGGTCGGACGCCCTGGACCAGATGTCCCAGACGCAACAGATGAATCATCCCGGGTGGAGAACGGCCGTTCCCGGCACAACTCCCTCCGCTCAGACCACTTCTTCTTGGAAGCCATTGGTGTTAAATATTGAGTCAAAAAGATGTGTGAAGTGAGGCAGCCACGCTGAGTCAAGGAGTTAAAATCACACTAGTGCCACAGGTGGCATCTTCAATTCATTCTCAACTCTGCTGCCTACTGAAAAAGCCTGATATGCTCTGTTTCTCTTCTTTCTTTAAGTCTTCTTTTTCACTTTGAAGGATCGTGCAAGAGAAATTCCCAACTCCTTTTTCCCTGTTTCTTTTACTTTTTCCCCCTCTTCTGATCTTTTGATCAAAAGGAGTTGGACAAGAGATCTTCAACAGATGCTCAGTTGCACTCCTGTGCTCTTCTTTTGTTTGTAGCCTTCCTCTGAGAGGGATGAGAGTCAGAGAGGAGAGGTGGCGAAGCAGAAGGTGCTGTCTGCACCCTGTTGCATTTGCTGTTACTGTGGCTCAGCCGTTGATGCTATTTTGCCTCCTCACAGGGAGAGAGAGAGAGCGAGAGGAACTGGGAAAACAAGGCAAGGGAAAGAGAGGGAGGGAGGGAGAGATGGATAGCTGGAGGGAATGAGGGAGGGTATGATATTCAGATCCGGGTGAAAGGGGCTTCAAAACAGAGACAAAATAATATCAAGGAGCTCACGCAGTGGCCAGAGAACGAATACGAAAGAAGAGCAAATGACAGGGAGACAGGCGGAGACAGGAAAAAAAGAAAGCTACCAGACAAGGAAAACAAAGAGACAAGTCTCTGGTGTGCAGTGTTCCTGTTGAGAATAATGCAGAGCTGCTTAAAGCTGACTGAGAGGCACAGAGACAGACGCCCTCTTCAGTAAGTCCCTCTCTTACTGTGAACACTGCGCTTTGAATAACTGTTAAACCTCCTCTTCCTCTTGTTCCCTGAGCTTTCATTCACAATCACACTCTCTCTCTCTTTCCTGTGCGGGTACATGTTTTTTCTTTTTCTTCTTCCTCTTTGATGTACAGTACATGGTTCATAGTTCATGAGTTAAGTCACCTTCAAATACTTGGCTGCAATACCTGTCATCTTCTTCTTTTGCTCTCATACTTCTCAGTCTTCAGCTGAGCTAAGAGGGATGCTGTTCTGTGGATTTGCAGAGTTGACAAAAAGATGATAATTTGAGTTATTTCTTCAGGTGCAGTTGCGAGGAAAACAGTTTGTGTTACTCTATGAGTATCTTAATGATTCTTACTCTATTTTGGCCAAAGAAGATGAGAAAATATTCTAGGACAAGAAAGACAAGAGAGAGAGAGACAAACAGATTCTGAGAGAGAGATAGCAGGATGAAGACAGAGTAAGGAGAGGTGACGGAGTCTGAACACCAGGGACATTGTCATTGTCGCTCCCAGCAACAACTTTACACCCACCTAGGAGTAGCGCCAGTGTGTGTGTGTGTGTGTGTGTGTGTGTGTGAGAGAGAGAGAGAGAGAGATAGATAGATAGATAGAGAGGGCCAGAGAGAGTGTGAGTGGTTAAATTGATAGAGCAAGAAAAATATTCCCTGAAGGTGGAGAGTATGAACAAGAAGGAGTGAGAAAGAGAGAGACAGTGGGAGTAAAAACATATGATCAAAACTTTTATCAAACAGAACACCACCACGGGGACTTGAAAGTCAGCCGTCACTACTGTATCGTATGGAAGATACGCACTGCTACGCTCCAGTTGGAAAACATTTAAGTAATTGAAAATGTAATTGCGTAATAATGGAGTAAATAAAGAGATTTGGCATGATGAGACCAAAAATGATGTACTATTCCTTCTGCACACCAAAAAAAAAAAAAAAGAGTTGAAACAATCAGTTGATTAGCTTATGTATACAAACTTATGATTAATTATTGTTGACTAAATATTGTTGGATTAAATCTGTTGGACAAAGCAAGACATTTGAAGACGTCAACTTGGGCTCTGGGGAGTTATGTCCGTTTTTCTCTATTTTCTAACATTTTATAGACAAACAATGAGCATTTTGGATAGCAAGATAGCATGCAAAGTGCAAATGACCTAGCTAATGATGGCTAAGATTGTAATGAAGCTACAAGTTTACATGTAAAGGTAGATAGGTGTTTTGTTGGCCTGTAACCCTTAATGTGGATGAAGGTTTGACTAATTTGCAAAAAATGTTGCGGCTCTCATTGACAGGAGTCATTAATATCTTCATCTTAAAAAGCTAACTAGCTATCTTACTATTTAGGCATAGCTTTAGCTATATAGCTAGCATGCTAATTATTACCAATACCAAAACTTCACCGCTAAACTACAAAATTCTAATTAACTATGATAAACACATTGCTTAACATGACTAATGTGTGTAAGTATGTTACTTTATTGTTGACTTTATCTTACCTGACAGTAAATGAGTGTGCGGAATGCCCAAATCAATAAAACTCAGTTCCACGTGTTCACTGCTACCTTGCCACCATCACGGCCACACATACGAACTATAACTGCCTCTAACAAAGCTGTCATTTAACTTAAAAGTCCGTATTTTGTTCGCCGGTTGCTTATATCGTGGCCTTCTTGTTTTTGTTGCAAAGTGTCTTAACTGACTGTAAAATATGAAGTTTGACTGCTCGCTCCCGGACATGTCCACTTTTTACGTACTGTCCGGGGCGTCCGGTTGGGGGGGGGGGGCGCGTAAGTGCAGCTTCACAGTTGAACTGCAAAAAAAAAAACTTTCCACGTACCGTCCCGGTCTGGACAAGAGGGAGGCGGACTGCACCGTCCACGTACCGTCCCGGTCGGGACAAGAGGGAGGCGGACTGCACCGTCCACGTACCGTCCCGGTCGGGACAAGTGGGAGGCGGACTGCACCGTCCACGTACCGTCCCGGTCGGGACAAGTGGGAGGCGGACTGCACCGTCCACGTACCGTCCCGGTCGGGACAAGTGGGAGGCGGACTGCACCGTCCACCTACCGTCCCGGTCGGGACAAGTGGGAGGCGGACTGCACCGTCCACCTACCGTCCCGGTCTGGACAAGTGGGAGGCGGACTGCACCGTCCACGTACCGTCCCGGTCGGGACAAGTGGGAGGCGGACTGCACCGTCCACCTACCGTCCCGGTCTGGACGGGAGGCGGACTGCACCGTCCACCTACCGTCCCGGTCTGGACGGGAGGCGGACTGCACCGTCCACCTACCGTCCCGGTCTGAACAAGAGGGAGACGGACTGCACCGTGTGCAAAGCTAGCACACATGTTTCAGTGTCTAATAAAGGTGCTGGACATCTCATAGCTCACATGGACACCGAAAGACCTTATCTTATTACATTGGAAAGGTTTTTATTGATATTTAGTTGAACCTGGAGTTTGAAGCTGACACAGAAGAGGTCATATTTAGAACATTATTTCATATGGATTTATTTGTTTGAAAAGAGATATCATTTTGTTACAGGTTGTTACATATTGTATTTTATTACATAACTTATTTTTGTACCATTGAGGCATAATAAAGCATGTTCACTAATCTCTGAGAAGTCTGAATTTGTGTCTCGAGGCCGGGCAGAGTGTCCTCTTTTTTTATAAATCACAATATGGTCAGCCTATAGAACAGTGACCTACTTTTTGAACAATGGCTTTATGATTATCCCCATTCAATATCTGCATTGACAATTCAGATAATGCTTATTAATCATGGACTATGATATAAAGAGTTTTAAAGCCTGAAGCCAAGCCAACCAGCTACAAGATTAATCATGATTATCAAACAATGTATATGAACTGGTTCTTTAAAAAGTACACACACACACACACACACACACACTTGAAAGTTTTCTAAAGTTTATGCAAAATGTGTGTGTCAAATTTGACAACACAACTATAGAAATTATAGAAATAGCACACAGGATATCAACACACTGAGAGAGTGAAATCATAATTTCTATAACATTTTAAGGCTAGGCCTTGAATACAGAAAACCTAATGACACAAGGGTACAAGCGGCCGAAATGGGTTTCCTCAGGAGGGGGCTGGCGTCTCCCTTAGAGATAGGGTGAGAAACTCAGTCATCCGAGAGGAGCTCGGAGTAGAGCCGCTGCTCCTTCGCGTCGAAAGGAACCAGTTGAGGTGGTTCGGGCATCTGGTAAGGATGCCTCCTGGGCGCCTCCCTAGGGAGGTGTTCCAGGCACGTCCAGCTGGGAGGAGGCCTCAGGGAAGACCCAGGACTAGGTGGAGAGATTATATCTCCAACCTGGCCTGGGAACGCTCGGGATCCCCCAGTCGGAGCTGGTTGATATGGCTCGGGAAAGGGAAGTTTGGGGTCCCCTACTGGAGCTGCTGCCCCCGCGACCCGATACCGGATAAGCGGATGAAGATGGATGGATGGATGGATAATGGCATATTTCATCCAAGGAGCTCGAAATGTTACGCAGTGAGATTAAAGTTAGGATAAATCGGTATGTACAAACCGACATGCGTCCTTCCTCCTGTTCCCCAAAACTCCCCCTTTCTTTGACATCCAAGATCTAACCACACAGGGTTGTGTGGTTGCCATGGTTACTAAACCAAAAACTTTGGGTTGCATCATCTTCAATGCTTCATGAATCCTCCAATGTATCACCACGTGCTCTCATATACAATTTGACACCCTTACGTCCATGAAAACACAACAGCAGCAGACACACAACCTATTACCCACAAAAAATGTTCTGTCTCTTACACACACACACACACACACACACACACACACACACACACACACACACACACACACACACACACACAGTTCCACTGCTGGGATTGCTCCGGTGCTGCCGGAAAATCCGCTGGACTCACTCATTTTAAAGTGGATTTCTGAGGACTATTGTTACATGCTCCTCAGATCTCTGCAGGGTAAATCCAGACAGCTAGCTAGACTATCTGTCCAATCAGAGTTTTCTGTTGCACGACTAAAACAACCTTTGAACGTCCACTAAAGGCACCATTGTTCCGCCTGGCGCTTAGCTTCACCCAAGACGATGGTGATTGGTTTAAAGGAATGCCAACAAACCAGAGCACATTTTTTCCCAATGTTGTGTGGACTTGCCGGACCCTCCTCCGCGGCGCTGTGGAGGAAGGTCTGGCAATGCAAGACTAGTGTGAGGCTGACAAACACCAAATAAATCAATACAATTAAAAGCACCCATTGCTTGCATGACCAACATATCACCGTTCATCTCAGGTTATTTAATTTATCTTATGTCTGTCTGTAACATTTTTGATTATTGAAATACTTTTTCTGGAGTTGTGTAGTGTCAGGCCCCGATTTTAACAAGTTACAGAAAGAAAGAAATCAAAGAGCAAAGCATGCCCTTGCAAAAGGAGATAGCTAAAGGAATAACACAATGCTTAGTTAGTTTGTAATCTCCAAAATACATTTTCAGTGTCAGACTTTCTTAACAAGACATTACTTTTTCATCTTGAAGCTGCTGATTAAAGTGCCTCTTCTCCACAACTATAAAAAAGATTAAGAAATGCTTTGATTTTGAACCTTAAAATATCATTACCGCCACATTAGAAAAACCACATTAAACCACAAGGACATTCTGTGATATTAGTGTTACAACCGTGTTTAAACACACAAACTGATCTTGTGGAACAATTATTCATCTCATTATCAATGCCAGTTAATCCAACTTGGGTAGCTTTTAAATCATTGCACGTAAAATCTTCTCCATCGTATTTGTCACCAAAAACAAATCTCAGAAAGTACTTAGCTTTCACTGAACATGAAAATCCGAGTGAGAAATCTTTGGACTCCAACATGTAGGCAAAACTGTGAACAAGTCAAACAGGAAATTCTTTAATAATGTTTTCAGACTTAAAGCTTGATTGCAACCATTTTATTTTGCAAGCATCATAGAGCAGGGGTCTTCGATGCGTTTGAAGCCAAGGACCCCTTAACTGAAAGAGAGATATGGTGCAGAGACCCCTACTACATTGCAAACGTTTTAATAAATTGTATAAAAATTAAGTTCCGTACTGGGCCTGCAATAACATGTAGGGCTGTCAAATGCATACATACCTTTTGTGCATATAATACTATGTCAATAAAATAATAATTGCTGGTATGATTTTATGAATCATGTTTTAATTTTAAACATACATGTGGCAAAGTGAATCCTTAGGATTAACTTATTTTTGGATGGCTACCATAGTGACTACCTTACCTATGGGCCAGTATGCATCAATGGGTTTTTTTCACAAATAGGCTGATGTATACCTACTAATAATATGTTGGATTCATATGTGGATGGATTCACGTTTTAATTTTTTTGGAAACTTTCAAAAAACTTAATAATTTGGTGGCCCCCCTGCAGTAACTCTGAGGACCCCTAGGGGTGACATGACTAAGTATCCTTTTGAAACCAATTGGCAGCAGTAAAAGCAGCTGTTCAAGCAATGTTGCAGATGAGCATTTAAAATCCCTTCAGATCCTTATCAGCTTATATTATGTACAGAAATAAATAAATGTATATTTAAATATATACAGTCAATAGATGCATAACACTTTTTTTCTGATCCATTGTCTATTTTGTATATATTTGTGTTGAAGATCCTGGAGGAACAGGAAGTGCGTTTCCTACCTTTAACTCTGTGCACAGCGGGGTCAGAACTTTTCTAGTGTGAGATTTCCTCATCATTTTCCTCTGGAGGACAAATCAGGGAGAGAGAGACAGAGAAAGAGAGAGAGAGAAATAAAAAGTAAGAACAAATCTTTTATACTTTATAAGTGTAAATGGGTTCCAAACTGTCTACCCCCAAAAAAAGGCACTTAGAACTTGTTTGTTCCAGCAACAATAAAGACTCATATTTAAGTTTATAGTGGCTCTAGTGACCTGTATGGGAGCAAAGCGGGAAGACTTGTTGGCAGAAAGCGGTTCTATTATGGCGTTTTTCCATTAATGGAACCTGTTCGACTCGCCTTGTTTAGTACCGCCTCATGGTATCACTACTTAGACACGACGGGTTTGTTCAGGACGCTAACCCTGTCGCTAACAACAATGACGCGGTGAATAGTGACGATTCTCTCCGACCAATCAGAAGTCTGCAGGTTTTCACGTCACCTTTTGGTATTGCCTCAGCTCGCTTGGAACCTCGACTGAGGTAGTACTAAAAAAAAAAGTACCTGTTAGCAGGTACCAGGGACTTTCTTTCAACCAAACCAACAAAGGCGATAAGAGTCGAGGCAAGTTGAGTAGATACCATGCAGTGGAAAAACACACTTAGTAATTAGCCTACTTTTTGACTTGAACGGTACACACTTCCGGCCCCCTAAATGGGCGTGGCCTCGTTTGAAAAGGGAAGTGAACATCATGAGGATGGAGGAAAAGTTATATTTGTATCATAAATATTTTACTTTTCTACGTTAGAATTTACTTAGCCAAAAGACACATTTAGCATTACAAAAATTGGTTTTGTTATCACGTTAACAAACGGTAGTTGACTTTAGCTTATGTGTGTCGCAAGATCTCGCAAGAGTTTGTTTCCTGAGACAGAAACAGGGACACGTTCAATCTCAAAACGATGTGCATTGTTTCGCTATGGTTTCCTGGTTGAAAGACATGTATCCTCAGAACGGTGTGCAACGATGTGTCCATCTGAAGGCAAGGCCATTTTGGTGTCAGAAGTTCAGGAGATATGTGGCTTGTGAAGAATGAGTCCTATATTTACTTTAGTGACTACGGGGCAAAAGAATCGGTCTAAATCTGTATTTGCTTCTTCCATTGGAATCGATACAACCCTGCCGCTAGTGTTCTTAAGAGGTTTCTTCCTAAAAGGGAGTTTTGTCCACTAAATGCTTGCTCTTGGGGGAATTATTGGAATTGTTGGGTCTTTAAAAATTATAAAGTGTGGTCTAGACCTACTCTATCTGTAAAGTGTCTCGAGATAACTCTTTTTATGATTTGATACAAAAAATACAATTTATATGAATTTAATCGAATATAATATAATTGAAAGCAGCAATAAAATCCGGAATTCCGAATACAGGAAGATGTCTGACTTTCTAAATGTGTGGTTTTACGTCTGCAGACAATTAGTCAACATGCCGTGGCATGCCATAGTTTTTGTACAAAGGATCTGTTGATCCTGCAGCCTCCATACTGCAACATGATGCATTGTGTTGAAAGGATGCACCCCGAATAGGTCGTTACACTGCGTGTATTGCAATTTCAGTCCATTCCTTTTTCTTAAAGGAAATCCATGTTATAAGAGGTTAAGACATTGTATAGAATGTTTTCAAGGCTGAAGTTTTGTTTTGTTTTGTTGGTTGCCCAGCAGGATTTTAATCTCCTCCTAAACTTTGCCCTTTGTTTTTTCTCAAAACTGCATTAGGTGAAAAGGGGTCAAACAGAGGATTAAGGTTCAAGGTGCATTTGGTTCAGAAGGTAAGTATTCCAACCTCAGGTAATTGAAAATGCTACTAAGACACACCAAATGAATGTTTCCAATCACTGAGGAAGATAACATACAGTAAGGAGGCAAACTGCAGAAGGTGGAACTAATTGTGAAATAGGCCACGGAGATACAGCACAATAAATGTCTTGGTTTTAAATATTTCAGATATTAACCCTCCTGTTGTACTCGGGTCAAATGGGACCCGGTTTTTAAAGTTGCTAGATCAGAAATATGGTTTTCTTTTAAGCAAATTGTCCCCCGAAAATTGCTTATGGATGGTTCACTTTCATTGAATGTTAGGTGTTTTATAAAATTTTATAGCATTTGAAAAAACAATGAAAGTGTTTCTAAACAGTATCCTGACTTAACTTTGACAGTCTGTGATTATCCACTCAAACTATTTGTCAAAATAATTCATAACTTCAGCTTTAGACCGATTCTTTTGCCCCGTAGTCACTAAAGTACAAGCCTTCCATGACGCTGTCCCTCCCAGCTGGTTAAGACATATCTTTTGTATTACTAGTTTTCTGAAATGTTATGTTTAAATGTGCAAATGAGGCATTATCTTTGTTAAAAAATGCGCTAATTTGCATGTATTTCAAGAACATAAATGTAAACATTGGATAAAGCCAGGTTCAAAATTCTTTTCTTTTATTTCGTTGACATATTATAGTTAAAGGATTTTACACAGGGAATTTTGGATATCTCTTTTTATCACTCCGTAAATCAGAATATGGTGTCAACAGCCACAAAAAATATAAAATGTTACATATGGTAATTCAGGCTATGAATGATATCTGAATCATCCGGCTGAATCATGTCAGAAAAAAATGAACAATGTGCCATTTTGCTAAATGTATATGCCTGCAGAATCGGTTAAAAGAGTAAGAGCGCTGCTGTGTTTACCCCGCAGATAATTAACCTCCGTCTCCTCTCATATCCTAACACACACTAATTACTGCTTCCTCTCTCTGTGCGACAGAAAGGTTGGGGATGCATTTTTAAGCAGGCTGATGCTATCAATAATTCACGCACAGCATCCACAGACAACATGTGTGGTTCTGTGGAGGGGTTGTGGTTCTGTGATGCAAGTGCGCATGCAAAAGGTACATATTTCCAAATAATACTCTATTACCGGGAATGCACTGATCTGACCCTGGTATCTGATATTGGGCCAATACTGGCTCAGGTATCAGTGACAATGGGGCTGACCCCTTCATTTTAATTCTGTTTATATACTATCAGGGGTCTCCAACCTTTCCTCATCTCAAGGGCTACTTTAAAATAACAACAGTGGCCAAGAGCTACTTGCATCACATTGCTTACATTTATTTACACAGCACACATAAGCTGAATGACGCTGAAACTACATTACCCAAAGCTTATGAAAAATCGTAACTTCACGTCAACGTACATGACTATTTCACACTTCTTTTAGCCCACATAGTTAGCTACATCACTGAAAATATTCCCATCAGGGAACAAGACAAATTCACCACTTTACACATCTATGGCAAAGTTAGCTACCTCACTTTTAATATCGTGGTTGTTTTGTGTCTCAGTTTGTCAAATTGGCAAGCTACTGGAAACCAGCTTCTTCTTGGAGACCCCTGCCATACATTATATACTGGAATTTGAATTTCTGTTTAAATTTTGACTAATTTGTTGCTGCATTTAAAAAGCTTTACACTTGAATTGTTAGTTCAGCTAATTCAGAAAAAATGTTTGCCAAGTTGCTGCAGCACAATTCATCATTTTTATAATAAAAAACAATTTAGTTCATTTATATTTGTGTATTTTTTTGTTGCATTTTGTTTTACAACGTTAGGAAGGCAAGCCTGATGTTGCCTTACATATAAGATGCATGATCCAGAGTCACTTCCACACAGTGAGGCATACAGCTTATTAATTAAACACTATCGGATGGGTACTCGGTATCAGTTGATGGCCAAAGCCCAGGGATCGGTATTGGGACTTAAAAATTTGAAATGGTGGATCTAGGGCTTAATTATTTTCATTGCTGATTAGTATTGTATGTCAACTAGTTTCTAGATTAATCAATTAGTTGTTTGGTCTGTAAAATGTCAAAAAGAAATGTTAAAAAAAAGTCAATCAGTGTCTCCCAAAAGCACAAGATGACGTCCTCAAATGTCTTTTTCTGTCCACAGCTCAAAGATATTTAGTTTACTGTCACAGAGGAGAGAAGAAACTAGAACATATTCACATTTAAGAAACGGAAATCAGAGAATTTTTACTCAAAGCGATTAATCAATTATCAAAATAGCTGTTGAGTGATTTAATAGTTGAAAATTAATCAATTAATGTTTTAGCAAATATCGCTGGCCCAAGGAGAAAGAGATCTACAAGATTGTGTCTACAGTATGAACTGTGTGGGTTAACGTTGGTGATCATCCTGCAACTACGAAAATCAATGAACCCCGTGATAAAATTAGAAACGTGTTCTTTCTTCTATGTTTTTAACCTTTCTGCAGTTGTCTGTAATTCAGCTGGGAAACACTCAACTAGCTGACAAGCTGCATTAGTAGATGAGCCAAAAGCGAACGCAGTCTCCTGCAGAGAGGTGTCACCCAAACTGTCCATAGTGCTGCTGAAACTCCTCCACATATCACAGGCTGTTTGACAACAGTCTAAACGGCAGCAAGCAAACCTGTGATAAACTCAATATGCTTACAAGATGATGCATTGGTAATATTTTTTTGAGTGCATATGTACAGTATGTGACAGTTTGAAAGCACCCGAGTCACAGTTCCTCTGAGGGGCTGCACGGTGGGAGTTAGTGTGTGCAGTGTGTGTGCGTGTGTGTGTGTGTGTGTGTGTGTGTCACCTCCTATGATTCAGACCCTTTGAGCACCTCACCAAGACAGGTTGCTAGGTGAAGCAATTATGATGCCCCAAAGCGCCCCCCCCAACACACACACACACACACACACACACACACACACACACACACACACACACACACACACACACACACACACACACACACACACACACACACACACACACACACACACACACACAATGCTTACAAGCATGATCCATTGGTAATTTATTTTCAAGGCATGTGTGCATATTTGTGTCTGTTTAAATGACTCACTTGTGCTGGCTTTCTGTCCTGGCTTCCCCCCCCACACCCACACCCACACACACTAATGAGGGATGTGTCGCTGCTTGGAGACGACAAGTCACTAATACCTGTATCATGGAGAAGAGGCCAGAGCATGTGCTTTGCTCACTCATAATGTAACATTCACAAATTCCATCTGTAATGGCAATTCTCCGCTGAGGGGTCGTGACCAGATCTTCCCACTTCAGCATCTTTTGCATCGTAGAGATGCAACTCAGAGAAAACAAAGACATTTACAACACAATTCTTGGCCCTCTGCTGCTAATTTGTAGTTGTGATTACATGAATCTATTATCAAAGTCCAAAGAAAAGCGAAGATTTAAGAAAAGACATAAGTAAAAAGATGACCACTCTGTTTAGGGGACAGAGAATCCCTCAAAGGCTTGTTCTTGGAGAAATGGGCTAAATCCATGTTTTATGGATATGGATATTTATCAGGCTAACGGAGATCAGGCTATTGTGGATGATTTATACATAGAGAGCATATGGCTGCTTCAGTGTCCAACGGCCAACAGATGGAGGCGCAAAGCAAGAAAAAGAGGGAGACATCTATCATTTATTTAGCACCCCAGCGACCAATTCTCAGCATTGATCCGTTGTACTACGGCTTAGATAATGCATTTTTCATCATCATCCTATAAAAATTCAAGCCATGAACAGTGATCCCAAAAGTAATACTGCAGTTATTTGCCAAATCACTGTGTCCTCGTTTCCACTACTTCCCCCCCCATGGTTTATCAAACTTTCTGTGCTCTCCATGTGTAAAAAAAATCAGTATCATTGACTGTTGTATTATATTATTTATACTCTTAGCCCAAGCCAAATCTCAAAGGTAGCATTGAAATTCAAAATGGCCGGTGTCTTACCACTCTGAAGGTCTCTGAGGCGTCTTTTGGGATTCGCTTTCCTTCTTGCCTTTACTTCACTTGAGTCTTGAACTTCTGAATCCACTGAGCACAAGTCCTTCTTTGCTTTGAAACAAAAAAATACCTTTCAAACAGAAAAGGTGTAAAGCTGGGTAATTTCACAACCAGATGAGGAAAGAGAGAAAAAAGCCAGATGATTGGAAGGAGAGAGAAATGGTGGCTGAGGGAGAAGATGGCTGGCTCCAGGAGTCAGAAGCCACAGGTGGGCAAGACGTCCCTCTGCTAGTGGAGGCGTGTTGGAGAACAGAGCATGACGCAGCCTGTGTGTGTGTGTGTGTGTGTGACACTTTCAGTCTCTACTAAGACACATCTGTAGGTCCAGGAGAAACGCTAATGGGCCAAAGACGAGGTTTCAGATATTCCACAATCATCTCGTTCAAGCCTCAACACCAAAACCTGCCAACCTTTCCTTCAATCATTTTCATCACAGGTACCGTAATAATAAAATAAAACTTGTAGCCACTCTCTGATTGGTTTGGCTGATTTGAATAAATGCTTGTTATGTCTGTGTTTGAGCCTGAAAAGTCAGAAGGAGGAAGATGATTCTTGTGTTGCACCTCTACTCTCTCATCTGGCCGCCATGAAGATTAATGTCCGAGGTGATGAAGATGAAGCAATGGCGTCCACTTTTTCCGTTTAGTGACGCGGCACGTCTGCTCTGCTCTTCCTCATTGGCTGATCAGTCGGCGCCTTGCTTTGCTGTAATAAGTTGGCGAGGCCTTGTGTTTCAGCAGTGGCAGAGTGAAAGAGAATGAAAATCGGGATGTTAGGGAAGACCTTTTCCTGGCAGGTGGAACGTCATCAACCAACGCACCCGAGTCACAGTTCCTCTGAGGCGCTGCAGGGTGGGAGTCAGTGTATGCAGTGGGGGTGTGGGTGGGTGTGTGTGTGTGTGTGTGTGTGTGTGTGTGTGTGTCACCCCCAATGATTCAGACCCTTTGAGCATCTCACTAAGGCAGGTTGCTAGGTGAAGCAGTTATGATGCCCCAAAGCCCCCCAACCCCACTCACTCTCTCTTTCTCTCTCTCTCTCGCTCACACACACACACACAGTTTGAAGGAAGGAGGGTTAATGATAGCAAATAAAGATATGTAAACAGTGGGTGGCTAACGAGTGCTAATTTAGTTCAGTGCTCTGCTATGAATTAATGAAGAGATCACTGGGATGCCACAGCAACAGAGGGGAGGAGCCGTCTTGGTGGACGATAGTGAGGGGCCCCTGTGATTATTTTAGGGCCTTGAGATGCCTCTCTGTTGTCTGGAAACATGAGCTTACATAATGTCTCATTTGGCAACTGCCCACTAATAGCTGACTTTCTTTTTATTTCACTCTTCAATATCTTTCAATTTAATTTAATTCAATTGTATTGATAGTGTCAGATCATAACAGAAGATCTCAGGACACTTTGCAGATAAGAGTGAGAGAGCAAGATAGAGAGGGAGAGAGATAGAGAGACGGAGAGCTATATAATACAGAAATACTTTCCTCTCTTGTCTTGTTTTTAAAAATTCCATTTCTTGCACTTTCCCCCCTCCTCTCCTCTCCTCCTCCATCACTGCGTCCCTTCTGCCGTCATGGCCTGGACTGCAAAGTGGCTCATCCAATTGTGACCTGTCACATCAGGCACAAACTGGTACCGATCAGGACTTCATTCATTTCCACACCGCTCCATCGTGCAACTGGGAACACCTGCTGCATACACACATGTAATGTACATACACACCATGAAAATACACCTCAAGCCTAAATTAACCCTAGTCATGCGTGCTCAAATAAATCACAGATGAGAGACAGGTCTAAGGAAAGAGTCTGTGAACGAGATAAAGCAATTAAGAGAGGCGTAGCCTGTCAGACAATAGGCCCACAGAACAGCACAGCGTGGCAATTAGTAATCAATTTACTTTGAGTAGCAGTGAGTGGGCACTTCTCTTCAACAAACTTATAATTGCAAGTATTCTGTGTACTGTAGGGCACAAATGAGAAAAGACAATAACTGTGGAAAATGAGTTGGATGATGATGAGAAGGAGGTTGAGGGGGAGGGAGGGAGAACAGTGTGGACAGAATTGTGAAGGAATAAAGAGGACATTAAAAGCTAGTTGTGGCCTCAAGTTGTAAAACTAAAGGTTGAGTGTTTTACGTTAGTTAAAAGGTTGACAAGAATTTTCACTTTAATGGAAAACAATGTCACTAAATATTCAGCAGAGGAGAAAAAGCCATTTCGTCTCATTTTACCTGAGGAGATAATGACTGCCTTATTAACACAAAAATGAGCAAGGAAAAGTACAGAGCATTAGAGAGTGGAGAACTTTTATGAGCAATAGTAGAAACTTGTACCCTCATATCACACAAACACACTCAGCTGACAAGTCTTTCCATATTAATGTGGTTTAATAGATGTTTAGGGTTTCATGTGTGATTGGAGAGCAAGGACATTATAGACAATCGATCAAAACTGTGCAACAGCAGAAAATGATAAGGTCTTTCTCTTCTGGGTCTCACGTAAGGACACACAAAATCTATATCTAATCAGAAAGTGTGGTGGTGCATTTGGGTCTGGCTGATTTGCCCTCCACAATATAGAAATCCCACAATCAGAAATACACAAACTGGGGGAGTCACGTGATCGACTGGACAGAGCGCCTTAAGGTGTAGCTCCTGGCCCTACTTTGTCAAATAGTTATTTTTCCAACTTTGATATTTTACCACTTTGTGCTTGTTAGAGTTACTTAAAGTAGAACGACAAACAAGATCAGAACCCTGCGCGGCAAGACGGATGCCATTGCAGAGGCATTGCTGGAGAAACAGAAAAGCTACCTCAAACCACATTTTGCTCAGATCCAGTCTCAGATTCAACAGGTTGGGATCGACAACAACAATAAGCTATCTGCTATCCATGCTCTGCTAGCACCTCTGACTGCAAGCCCTGGCTCTATCAGATCGGATGTAAACAAAGTAAAACCTACCATGGAAAGCAATGGAAAGTATTCTTAACAGTCATGGCCATGCTTTTCAGGAGATGGAGGTGAAGCTAGCAGATATGGAAGACAGAAACCGAAGAAGCAACATCTGCATCTGCAAGAACCTTAACCATTCACATAACAATACTGCATCCAAAATTTCCATCATGATTAATGTTACTGTGCCTGTTAGTGACCTGTCAGCCTTCCAGCTCTCTAAAGCTCAAATATGTGCTGTGTTTGCTGGACTTCTAAGAGGATGATTGCAACCCGTTGGAAGCCACCTCTTTTTTTGGATGTTGTATACATGGAACTATCTACGGCTCGCATTAATGGAGCCCCAGGACAGACTTTGGACACTTGGCTCAGCGTTACTGAGTCTTAGAAATCTATGGGGTGAATTTGTGTTACAGTCTTTGTTTGCTTCTGTTTGTATGTGTGATTGGTCCCGTCTTCGGTCTGTCTGTTTATGTATGCATTTGTGTATGTCTGTTTCTGTATGTATTATTTGTAAGCTGTGGACGTCAATTCTTCAGTTTTCCCCTTCCTGTCTTTCCTCTCTGTATGTTTTGGCCTTGGAACACGTTTTTATGTTCCAGTGTTTTGCCTGTCGTTTGTTTGTGATTTTCCTTAATTTGTAGAATAAACATTAAAAAAAAACATATAAACTGTCAGGTTAGTGGAAAAACAAATACTGAGCAACCGCATTGCATATTGGCCTGTCAATCAAACCCCATCCCTACGCCTCCGTTGTGAGAGGTGGCAAGTAAAGCTGACCAACAGGGCTAGAGACAGAGTGCATTTAAGTCCTGCCCCCAACAGGGGGGAAAACAACTCGCTGCTCTCCACTGACTTGCATTGCGTGAAGGTGCCTAATTGTCACTTCCATCTGCTAGCAACTAACTAAATGCCTTAAAACTGAAAGAAGAAAGAAGGAGTCTTGATACTCCACACAACATTTGGGGATGGGAGGAAAACGTAATGGCATTTCTTTTAACCTATCAGATTTTTGTTCACATTATGCAAATTGTGCGGTCCGTCCCGTTGTTGTCATCGGCATGTGGCGTTTCATTTCCCCGTTGTTGCGTCCCGCAGAGACCGCGGATTGTGTCCCGGCAGCTGTAGTTGTACCCCAAAGCAGGCTGCTGCAGCCCAGTCTCATAGCAGTTCGGGAAATGATCACATTCCCTTTTCGTGGTGACCACCATGAAATAAACGCTAACAAAATAAAATTGTGTCCCTGTTGACAAATCAATAGATCAAAATAATGTGACCATTTCACGAATTGCCGTGAGACCGGGTTGGATGTTTGGTCGGTCACAGGCAGACACAAATCTGGCATAGTTTTTCCGGGGAGCAATGATTATCTTGGCTTGGCAACCACGTGTCCTGTCTCAACTTGATTTGACAGCCAAGTGGTTTCACAGCAATAATTTGTTTAGTTGAAAATGTAGAGTGGCAACATCAGGAGCGATTATTGCCATCATTATTATCATTTTCATAATCATTAGCATCATCAGGATTGCCAAACACTAATGGCCTCATACTTCCAATGAACATTTTAGTGGCATCATAATAGCAGATTTTGTTCAATCCAATGAACATCAGCAGGAAAAGCCTTCAGTTAAGTCCTCACACAAAGCTGTGATTCTGTTCAAAGCAACACATTTAGCCTTATGAGCCTCCACAAAGTCCCTTTACAGCTTGAAAATGACAAAATGAATGGATCTTTTAATGTTCGTTATGAAGCCATTACATTTACAGTTCTCTGAATTATCTGCTGGGTCTTGCTGAAACACAGCACACGAAGCAGTTGAGACACATTGAAAGTTAGGCTTTAAAAGTCCCATGCTGGGTTTAAGCCTTTAAAACATCCCACAGCCCCTTCTGAGTCCCCAAACAAACACGTAGCCACATATTAACCGAGTGAATGATTAAAAAAAAAAAAAAACAGAATAAGCACTTTTGATAATAAATAACTGCATCATAATCCTTTTTTTATTGCATTTCTCGGGGCCTGATTAGCCAGTACCATGCTGTGTGGAAAGTACATGGCCTGTTCTCTAGGAATAGCTCTGACTGGGGCTAGCCTATAACCGTCACACCCATACCTCTTCATCTACAGGTAGATAAGGTTAATTTACCGTCTAATGGGCTGGGGAGCTGATCAACCATTTGATGTTAAAGGGTAATTGACTATGTCTGAGTAGTGCTGTGTTTGAAGGGAGATCAGAAGACTTTAGATGTGTGTGTCAACATACTGTTAGAAAAGATTAAACTATTCCCCGTGTGACCTTAGAACAATCCCACCAACCTCTGCAACGACTCATCAGGACCGGACGAAGATAGTTGTGGTCAATTTGCCTGCGTTCCTATTCGCAGTCATGTTGGAGAAAGCCAAACAAAAAGGTATTTTGCTTCCTCCAACTCTAACTGTATTATGAACACAGCATAAAGCTGTGTCATAGACTGTAAAAAATAGTAGACTTTGCAGCAGTGATGTCACACGTTTGTTTGTGGATTGCAATTGAGTTTGGCAATTTGGACGTCACCATCTTGTTTTTTGGAACCAGACGTGAGCATTTTTTAACGGGAGGGCAGAGCTGGGAAGGATGACGTGGTCAAGCCAGTGTTGTTTCTGGTTTGAAATTGCGCTAAGCTAAATGCTAAAGAGGGAAAGTTGCAGATTTTTACCGGTAATGGTACTGTTCATTCAGAAAATCTGCAAACTTTCCCATACCGTAATGGTTTTACTTTTCAGGCCCGGAAGCTTCATCCATTATTTTTACACCTGTGTTGAAAATAATGATTGTGTTACATCTTGTCCCACCTGTCTCGCTCTTAGAGTCATAAGACAGGGTCCTCTTCCTTGTGTGGTCACAGGTGGTCCGCCACACCTGTCCTGCATGACGACACTGACCCCAACCTGTGTGTCTTTGTGTGCCACTTTGCTGCTGTTACTGTGACATTAAGCAGACAGCAGATTTACATTACTCCTCAGGGCAGCGAGGACACTAGGAGAAGGGTTGTTATGGAAACGGACCCCTGCACAGCTGTCAGAATTGTTTAATTATTCAGGACCACCATCGCCAAGCGTCAGCGGGAAATCAACTGGAACTTCTGAACCGATCAAGTGGTGATATTGAAAAAAAAAAATCATACAATGCTGCAAGTTAGGGAATCCAGATACATTTACCTACGAAACCATTGGGCTTCAAAGCTCCTGGGTGGATCTGCTGCTCTGCACACACAATTAATTTCTATGCAAATATGCACATGCTCACAGCAGTAACTCACTAATATAAGGCAGACTTCGTGGTCTTGTCAGTTTTTCTTTGCTACAGATGTATGTTGCTTTGAATGGAAATTTTGTAAAGACCAGAACCTGGCTTGTTAACATGTGTTTTAAAGCTCTAGAAATGTATAATTTCAAAGAAAACAGCATGTTTTTAAATACTACAATTACTACAAATCAAAGAAGTGAAAGTAAGCAGGCCAAACCTGGTTAACGCTAGCTGGTGAAATAGCCACAGCTAGCCTTAGCTAATGCTAAATTTACTCACTACTTCTCCGCCCCTCTCGCAATTTAAATATATCAATAATGATGGATTAACATGTTGGTAATTTAACTTGTTTTCCCCAATAAATAGCCAGCCATACTTAATAAAAAAAAGCCAAAATAACGTTAGGCCGGCTACACACTGGATGCGTTGCGCTAGCGTGTCAGCTGCATGGTATGTCGGTTTTTATTTCAGCGCCCATGTTAACAGGTTAGAGCTATCCACTGCACACATTAATTTTTTGTGACGGTCCAACATTAGGTAGGCTTACAATATAGGCTCTTTACAGCTAGACAGAGTAGTTAATGTTACTGAAATAAACAGACAGACAGCCCACTTACCCCTTTTTTCAGAGTTTGAGTCTGTTGGCGCTGTGTCTGAAACATCGACGCAGCTGACGCGCAACAGAAACGCCATGCATCGCGCGACGCAACCAATGTATGGCCGGCCTCAGTCCTGCTAAAACTAGCCTAGCTTAGCAAAGTAGCATTAGATGCCACAGATTCTCAGCTTTTAACTCTAGTTAAGCTACTTTTGTATGGCATAGGCCTATTTAAATGTAATAATAATCGTTATTAAGACATAATTAATTGTAAATTCAGTTATTGTAATGGTTTTAAGGTAATTACTTTAAAAAAAGTTCACGAGAAGCTAAAGTTTATGCTGTGGTTTCCCATCATATTGAAGGCAGTTTTTAGGACTTAGCCTATATGGTCTATGTTATCTTGTTAGTCCATGTGATTTTTAGCTGTAAAATAATAAATCAGTTTAAAAGACATCAAATAGAGGCATTGCATCTAATCCATGTGTTAGCAAGTTTACACAGTAAACCAGAAAATCCTGCAGTCTTTGTAGGGCAGATTTATCATTTCCCCCCTCATTTAACCTTTAGCAGAAAAGTTAGAAAGGGCAGAAAATAAATCCAACACACAAAATCCAGCAACTATGTGTCACAGTGTAGAGTGTGTGTTGCTAACAACGTAGCTTACGGTATATCACTAAAGGCTACAGCTCACACGGGTCTCTACAGTATCATATTTTTAGCCTTGGCATTTCTCTAACTGTATTTACACAGCTCAACAGCCTGAGTATTACATAATTAAAACTCAGCTGTAAAGAAAACTCAGCCCATCCATGCGACATAAACACATAATCAAAGGATTTATTTTTCAAAAAGACACAAATATTACCACACATGGAGTTTTTGAAATATGCTGTCGCAATGGCCAATCTGATGGAAATATTCAGCACCGATCTCACTGATTGTCCCTGTATCAGTGAGAAATAATGGCATGTTTTTTTCCCTCTTACGGCAGATGCCTGGGTGTCAAGAAAGAGCGGCTGTCCTCATGTGCATCATTTTGCCTGCAAACTGTCACACCAATCAGTTCTCCCTCATTTTTAGAATGGTGTGAAGTGTGTGGGAGCACTCAGTCTCCATGGTCAGGGACCATTTTATGGACAAGTAAATTCACTATCTGAGCCATATGGTGGGCTGTGGTCTGTTAGGACTGCACCATATTTCTGTAGACAGTGACAGCTTTTCATGTCTTTTTTCCTGCCAAGGATCTTCACACACTAGCAGACACAGAACTGATCCATTCACACTAAGATATATACAGCAGCAGTGTGTCTTAGTGTCTGGTTTGATGAGGCTGGTCCCTGGATCTACAAACTCTTATCCACCCATTTACCTTGCATATTAACTGACTGCTGACAAGTTGCCTCTTGGGGATGATGAATTCAATGAATTCATACAATTTTTACTTGTTCCTCATCCATAATTTAGTAAAAGCAACTGCTGCACTTCATCGTGCCATTCATTTTTACTGTACTGTTTAATGTTTGATAGAAGTTTACGGTTATCTCCAGAAGCCCGACTAAACCCCCTCTGTGTTGGCAGTGTGGTAAAATGAACAGTAATGGTTATTTTCAGGTTACAGTTTGATGGTTATATTGTTAGGTGTACTAAAAGCTACCCTCGCACAAAAAAAATAAATTTTTTATATTCAAAACCCTAACATTCAATACTACAATTATTAATAACTTTTCACTTTGATACAATTTACTGTACTGACTACATTTCAGCATCTTAGATTAGAAAATGTAGATTTGTGCTCACTAAATTTTAGAAGAATTCCTTAAGGAAGCTAGGCTGCCTCCAAGTGGTAAAGTTGTGTAACTGATGCAAAAAAAAATCACTTTGAATATAAAGAAGACTAATTTCTCACACCTAAACTCAGGAGAGGCCATTGTCTACTCACGGCTAAAATCAAAAGAAAAAATACTTTTATTACAAAGCATACATGTTTATTTAATGGCAATTTCATAACAAATGCTGAGTTTCCACATTAAAAGAATCGGCATTTAATTTTTCAGATGACTTATCAAAAAAACAAAAACACAGTAAATACACACACTATTGACAACCTGTTTGACATTTCCATTACATATACAATTTGAGTTATAACATTAAACACCATATTTACAAAGCTCACTACTATCAGTTGCAGTAGCATCAGTTGAACAAAAGACAAAGGGGCTGAAACGTTTTACCTCTCGTTCTTTTTAACAGGAAAGTGGTTAAAAGGCAACAAGGTAACACATATACACACGCACACACGCACTTATCATTGCTCAGTGGGGGAGCCCTGCTCACATCCAAACACCGCTTCAAACTCTCAACACAAAGCCTTTTACCTTACAGCTGGTATATGATCTGTATGCATTATGCGGCTCACTAGTGTTCAGCCAGGATACCAACTCTAAAAATAAGCCACCCTGGGTTCTATCTAAACACGGTTTTGGCAATAATGCACGTGGAAAAGATCATGAATGAGGCAGATGAAAGGTAAAACATTCAATTCTGTTTTAGGAAACAAAAAGAAAAGTGATACATAGGTATAGTTGTGCTGCAAATGTGGCCAGCACTTGATATGCCATCACTGTGAAGAGATAAATACGAATATGAGATAAAAAAGATCCAGTATGTCCATGTAGGAATCTGTATAAAAAAAAGGTGCTTAAAGTTACAGCTGCACGATGATCACAGGAGGTTTTCCAGTTACAGATTCAGTTGATACAGACATCAACTAAAAAGCTTAACGATGTGTGAAGACTAGCAGACAGAGTTATGGCCTACAAAGTAATAATTTATCTATTTAACGGAACTCTTTTTGTAAGATGCAAAGGCAAAACTAATGTCCATGCAAACTACCATTTGTCTATACAACCATTTAAATATGAATATGGCTTGTTATTACTTTGTTTTAAAATATGCGTAGGTGTTTGGCCTCTTAATGGCACACGGGCTCTGTTTACTGCATTTTTTGGCTTAATAGTGCTGTTTAATTCTCAGATGCAATGGCATTTATTTTCATTATTTCCCTTTGACCTGAGCTCATCTAATCCATCTTGTTTCATTCTTTGTTCTAATCGAACATGGTCTCATTTAAGGGACAATGTAATTTATTTTCATAATTTCTTTCTGGCTTGTGTGTATCTAATGCATTGAGACAATTCATTTTATTTTAATTAACTCCATAATGAACAATAAGATGCGTAGGTAGACGTTAAAAGTTGCTTTGGCTTGGTTTGTCTTCTGTTCTAAGATAAACAAAAAGATAAACTGAGTTATTGTAAAGCTCCATTTGATCACTTTGGTTGATAAGGCAAGTTGTGTCTTTAAAAAGGAAAGTGCATTGACTTAATGACCCCAAGGCATACTTCCACTTCTACATGCGCACAGACATGCACAAAAATCACAAAAATACTCACCCCCATTCATAATAAAATACCTTCTCTCTACTTGAAATTGGTAAACATCTTTACCATTGTTAATAAATTAAAAGGTTCAGCAGTTCACATTCATCAGCTGGTTGCGTGTGTTTGTGCATCTGTGTGCAAGAGTGTTCTGGGTAGTTAAGTTGTTAAGTTCACATTGGTCATTGTAGTCCCGTGGCTATTTTGAGTAGCTCCAGGTCTTTGCGCGTGTGAGGTGCAGGTGGCGTACAGCCGTATGCCTCCAAACCCAGAGGCAAGTACCGCTCCTGCAGCCCCAGGAACTCGTCCCCCTGTCTGGCTTGTAGCGAGACCCACGGAGGGGGTGAAGAACCACCCTGGAACCCCCAAAGTGCCAGACTCTCTGCAGTGAGAGGTAGCAATAACAGTGTATGAGAAAGAGAGACTTTGCCCCAAAATACTGCAACTAGACTGACGCCAAAAAGGAAAAAAAAAAAAAAAGTTAAGCACATCACTAACCTTTACTGTGCAGATCAGCAGGTTTGGCCAGACCAAAAGAGACCAGATATGGTGCTACACCCACCAAGCCTTCTGGTTGACCTCGTGTTGCCATGAGCACTATAGAACTGTTGAAGAAACAAAACACGTCTGTAAATTAAGCAAGAATGTGCACAACTCTCCTAAACTGGGCTGCTGTATATTTATAGTAAATATGATATATTTGTCTCAGATTTTGATACCACTGTATGTCCTTGTCAGAAAAGCAAATGTAGCGCTCTGAGCAGTGTTATTGTATTTTCCCTGGCTTCACCTCTTTGGTATTCCAGTTTTTAGGTACTGCTCCATCTTAGCGTCCATCTTGGTAAATGAGGTTTTCTTTGTGACCTTCCCAGAGCAGGCGTCCACTGACACTATGAAATACCCAGGCTGAGAGAAAACCATGGTAACCTCATTTACCTGGCAGGTGACAGAGAACACACACAAAAAAATCAGTTAAAAAAACCCTGACTCACACATTCAAGACATATCTAAGGTAATATGTTTGAATGTGTTTTTGTACTTGAGGCCTGGCATGCTCACAGTGATAAAGGAGCGGTTATCTCCTCGCTGCTGCTCTTTGCTGCTGAGAGACTTGACTTGTGTCTGGAGGTAGGAGGTCCATGGCTCACTGGAAAACACAAGCTGACACAGAGACACATTGGTCAGCAATGGCGGCTTGTGTTTTAAGCGGATAAACGGACGGCATCTTAAAAACGTAGCTCACGTACTTGTTTAGCGCCACAGTCTTTGCAGGGTTGTGTATTGACGGCCGGCATAGGCACTGCAGCTGATGGTGTCTTGGAGTACTTGGGGTAGGCCTTAGCCGTACAGTTACAGGTCTGTTTGGAGGACGTGGTGGCCATGACTTTCACTCTTTCGCAGCCTTCTGCTGAACAATAGCTGTGGCCGTTGCGGCTGTGCCGGGCCCGAAGGTAGAGCCACAACAAGCTGGGTGTGATCGGAGGAGAACAGGAGAAATAGCCAGAGTTTAATAAACTGCAGGAGATCAGGGAGCCTCAGAGAAACTAAAACAGGGATGAAAGAAGTTTCACACTGCTCACCTATCAGTGTGAGAAGGTTAATGCAATTCAGGATTAAAAACCAAGTCAATCTCTTAAAGCTTAACCCACTTCTTCTTTTTCCAACATACTGCTAGAGAGTAGGAGTGGGAATCACCAGAGAGCTCACAATACGATATTAATGCGACACAATATTATTTCAAACATTTTGCAATATTCAGCAATTTATTATCTTTCTTTCCAACTTCAAATTATGTCCCCAAAGGACAACTTCCACACATCATTTCTGGGGCACCCTGGTAGCTCACCTGGTAGAACGTGCGCCCCATGTAGCAAGGCTCAGTCCTTACTGCAGCGGCCCGGAGTTTGGTTTCGACCTGTGGCCCTTTGCTGCATGTCTCACCCCTCTCTCCCCTATTTCCTGTCTACAGCTGTTCTATCAATTAAAAGGCCAAAATGCCTAGAAAATAACTGTTCTTTTTACTTTAATTGTATCATTTCTTTTAATATTCTAGTACCAAAAAGTTAATGTGCAATGTATATATAATAAAAGATCTTGGCGTCCGTGTATCATTACAGTGTTGCCATGGAAAATATCCTGATACTGTATTGACCCCCGACCTCCGGCCAGAGAGAGGATTGGGTTTTGTTTGTTCTCACCCAACAGGTCGGTCAAAGAAGTACTTCCGCTCCATCGGCCTCTTCTCCAGCTCTGCGATGGATGGCACAGTGCCGTAGTCTGTGAGGTCATCAAAGGTGTTGTTTTGCCTATCATTGATGTCGGCCATAATCTGAAATGTGGTGTCTGATGGGTAACAGAGTCCCACCAGCACCCAGTCATCTCTTGAGTGGAAGAAAGAAAAAGAGAGAGACCTTGTATCACAGGGCTTCCCCCAGACCAACTACAAGAGGTAAAAACATGTGATGACACTGGTTTGTTAGTAAGGTTCTCCAGTTCAGAATAGTTTGAGCAATGCGGTACACCTAACTGCTGAAAAGTCCAAGTTAATGCAGCGATGGTCTTGCCGTTCCCTAAGAGAAAAATACATTCTAATTTCCTTCTCAAAACTGCAAGATATTACAGAAATCCTGTGACTCCACACACCTCCTCTAGTGCTGCTGCAGGTAATTAAATGCAAATAGATTTTTCGGAGAACAGATTCACACCCCTACAAAGTAACACACAGACTTTAACTGTGAATTTAAAGAATCTTAAGTGTTGAATTATTTTAAAGCTCTTCTCCCTCACTCTCCCTATCCTATCTGTCTTTCACAAATTCAATACTATCACCTGTGGAGTATTTCTCTCACTCACTTTCTCTTTCAATTTCTATCCTTCACTCTCTGTTGCGTACACACACTTTTTTTTTTTTAAATCTAGGCTAAAGACAAATTTTTACTCTCTGGCCATTTTGTTATTAGGTCTATAATTTTGTATTTGTACATTTGTACAGCACTTACATGTAGGTCAGCTTAAGCTGTGTGTAAATGTGCTCTAGAAATAAACTTTACTTGCTTACATACACACAAACACACTGCTGACTCTTGGTACTCACTTGTCAAAGTTGATGAGAGAGAGGACAACCTCTCGGGGTGCAGGTCCACTCCAATGCAGAGTGTAGCTCTTGCTCATCATGAGGATGGGCTGGTACTGCTGAGACAGCGCCGCCTGGCTGTTAATCCCCCTGAGTACCAGAGGAGCATTAGGGTATTCATCTCTGCTGATGGATAAACTGAGGCTGGGGGCTCCCTGGGTCTGGATGTACACCTGAAGGAGAAGAGGATGTGGTGGAGTGCAGGGGTCAGGAGGAGTTTTACCATAAAAGGACTGTGCTGAATGCCCTGACGTGCTCCATGAGACAGCATTCAAATATCCTTCTGATTTGCCATTTGGTCAGTAGGGGATGCTGTTGCCTGTGCTTTGTCGCTACATGGTAATTAAGAGACAGTGTGCTCTGTCAGATGCCACATGTGTGTGCGTCCGTGAAGAGTGTAAGCTATATTTTCAATGTCCTTCCCTTCTATGCAAAGTTAACATGTTTATTTCCTATTTTAACGGTTTGTGGTATATATACACATGTTCACCAACCCCTAAACTGTAGTAATAGTCAAAGGTCAAAATTCTATCAAGAGGATGTGGCAAAGTGCAGAGGTGTTGTACGCCGACATGCCGTACCTGAGAGTAGCGGCCGCTGCAAATCACTCCATTCCACTGGGACACGTTGACACAGCCAGGATGTTGGATCAGGTAATTGTCCGCTCTACCGACGTAGGTGTCTGTGTAGCCGGTCACTGACCCGTCCACATCGTGGAAGAGGGAGTTTTTGTCGCCATCTAGGTCGTTCTCTTCGAACCACTGCCCAGGGCGACCAAAGAACGCCCGCAGACCCACCTGAGGATGTTATTAGCAAGAGTGTTGGGAATGCCACCATATACACATATACATTTTAGCACTATGTATCAATTCAGGGTATTATTGCTTTGTTTGTTAGGGAGTGCTCTGTTCGAGCTGCCATTTACTGGAACTGAACATGTTTACTTTGTTTATGGTCGCGGTTTAAAGCTATAGTGCTTAGTTTCTGCCACACCCATGAGGAATTCTAAGTAATGATGACCATAACACTTTTAGCGTATCCACATGATACAAGCCTTCCGTGATTGTGCAAACGCCCCCACCCCCACTCCTCCTCCACGCAGTGGCTAGTAGCCAAAGATGACACAGAGGATTAAAAAAACATGAGAGACTCTTCAGAAGAGGTCATTATTATTTTCACTCAAGCTTCTGCGCAGGAAAGTCACCACCACAATCTTCTGAACACAGCCATACTGGGAAATACAGAGAGAGTTGTGTGGAGCCGAATAGTCTTAATAAGCTTTGTAGTAAGTTATTTGGCAATGGCTCAAATGTAACGGACGTTCATTAATATCAAAAGGTTACGCACAAAAAGACAATAATGAGCATTGGTGAGCAGGAGATGCTTAAAATTTTTTACTCTTAATTTCTTTAAATCACACATAAGTAAAAGCAGTGCTGTCTCAGAAGGGGCTACCCTTTTCTTCTCCTTTTTTCTGTCTAAGATGCTTCAAATAATTGCCAACACCATGACTCTGATCTGAGTTGTGATCTAATCAATATGAGGGGATAGTTATAGTGATGAAGCACAAATAAGAGCAAACGGGAAACAGTCCCAGCTTGAACACATAAAGTGAGGTAGAAAAGGTAAAACCTAAGATGAATAAAAAATGCTGTCAATCCAAGGAGCGTTCACAACAATACCAGAAAAAAACCCATCACAAATTTAGAGGCATAGATAAAGAAGAAGGAAGCGAGAATGTAAAAAGTGGTAGATAAAATGCAATGCTTGAAAACAAGAGTCATGCTGTTGCATTCACTGGAAACCAAACCAATAGTTCAACAGAATGGCAGGACTGCGAAACAAAACACGCATGACAACATATTGCTACGGAAATGTATTGTTTACCAAAAAAATAAAAAATTGGAATATAATTCATTAAATACATTTATTTTGTGTCTATTTTTTTATGTAATCATTCTAGTAATGCTCATTTAATTTTTACCATCCTGCTCTTGTCCAGTACAATGAAATCCGGTTTGCCATCTGGCGGAATCCATGTGAATGTAGCAGCATTTACCCTAAAATGTAACACAACCCCCATGGTTAAACAAGACAAGCTGGGAGGGAAACGTACACCTGCAGTGTCAGTCATTTGGCTGTTATGCACTACAGTGTTTCTCCTATATTAATTCTGGAGCAGAGCACCACTGACCCATGCTCACTTCCCCCAGGGCCCATCCCCTGTCCCAAAGGCAGTCAACCTAGTCAAATCACTGAGCTACTACACGCATATTAAAAGCAGATCACAATTAAAACATGAAACAATATACCATAATTCTGTAAATAGAATGTAACGAAGCGTAGGGTTGAACTGCTTCCTATGGATATCTCAGTGTAGTCCCTCAGTCTCAGCGGTAATGTATCCCTCAGTAACTGTAGTCAAAAATAGATGTTAGCTCACAGTGGATTGGAAGTTGAGCTGCGACAGGTTGTTTCGTGGGGTGAGCTGCCATGTGTTCTTCAGGTTGAATCCCACTGCGCTGGTATAACGCTCCGGTGTGGGGACAAATCCACGAAATGTGCTCTGTGTAAGCCGCACCGGACCATCATAGATCTGGAAACCTCGGATTGGGAAAGTCCTACAGAGAGGGAGGGGGGAATAATCCATGATAAGACAAGTTGATACAGACAATAAAGCAGCAATAAATAAAATGGGAGAAAATATAGAGTAAAGAGACCATCATTCAAATGGATGATTACAGGGTTGAGTCATGGACTGGCTAAAACCCAAAACTAAGGAGTTTCAGAGGAACATGGTATTAAAACGTAACACATTTCAGCCAGGCTATGAGCTCACCAAGACATCAACTGCCTAAGACATGACATGCGCCATAATTCTTGGTTGTATGGGCCTATATACTGTATGCATTTTCATAATTTTAATGGTTCTCCCAAAAATGACTTCAACTCTGTTAACATTAGTAATGTGGTAAATGATTTTAACATCAATCATAGAAGAAAAATTAACCATACAATCTTAGTAAAGAGAGTTATAGTTGAAAACTTTTCCCAGTGCAAATAGTGTGTCACACAACTAACAATAATTGTATATAGATATAGAAAAAGTTAAGCTGGTTAAGTTAAAAAGACTGATAATCTTAATATATATAATTATAGAGAAGAATTAACCAATATTTTCCAGCATCACTCAGTGTGTTTTGAGTTTTACCTTTCCCTCAGACAAGGATCTAAATCTTACGTTATAGCTATTAATGAAACCGTACTGAACTTTAAATAAAAGGATCTCAAATTATCCATCAATTTTATTGGAACTGTCTGTTCTCTCTTGGCAAGAAAAAAAAGTGTGTCAGCAGCTCTGGCAGTAACGATGACTGCACCGGATGTCACACTGCAGTCAGGAAGCCTCTAAATTGGCTGTAAAGTTGTACGCAGTGGTGACAGTGGACACAAACCCTAGC
This sequence comes from Percina caprodes, assembly GCA_013375575.1. Classification (NCBI taxonomy): domain Eukaryota; kingdom Metazoa; phylum Chordata; class Actinopteri; order Perciformes; family Percidae; genus Percina; species Percina caprodes. The sequence goes on along the minus strand of JABXJD010000035.1, from coordinate 2,552,674 downwards.
ATTTAAAAGTAAAAAGGCAGCTATGTATCAGTCTCTAGTTTATGGTACTCTCCTTTCGTATAACAATCTCTGAAATGAGAGACAGAGAGAACTGTAATGAGTCCCTCATAATGGAAGTCCTGATTAAGGCATTTGTCTGGTACAAACAATAGAAACAAAAGGAAGTAAATTGTGACATCTAGCTGAAATTAATAGGAACTAAAAAAAGCCAGCAACTATCTCCTTGCTCTTAAGAAATCAAATGCTACATGAGCAATCCATTTCTACGAAACCATGTAAGTGTTAACACCACAGTTTTACATAAACGGCTTAAAATATCACTAGAGGGAAGTCAGTCAAAACAGAACTTCCTTTCACGAGTCCACCTACTGCTTGAAACAGCTGCAGCAGCCTCAGCTGTCCATCTGTCCAACTACCTGATTGCCTTGCGGGCTTGCTCTTCCTTGTTTATTTTTCCCAGCATATTTTTCTTCGCCAACTCCTCCCAGCACCATCCACTGCAATTCCTGAGAACTCAGTTTAATTTGGATTGTCCCTCAATTTCCTTACATGTATCTTTCCTTCCCTCTCCTTTCAACAGCTTATTCCTCACCTGTTTCTAGGCAGAGTCCTCATCTTTGCATCGGTCCCTCCTAAACCCCAGTATTTATTCTGTCCTCCATTAGTCCCTCGGTTTCGGCTTTCACCCACAAACAGAGACTGGGTCACCTCCTGGCTGGAGCCTTCATCTTTCGGGTAGCTACCATCACTGGAGAGCAAGAAGGAGATATGTGCAAATATAGATTTATATCACATATGCAAACATTTGACAACTTAACAAAGACATATATATAGTACAGGACAACAGATTTGTTAAAAGTTTGCTCTTTTTATTTAGGTTTGAAAGGGAAAAAACATTAATCAGGAAAGTGATGCTTGTGACACAAGACATTTAAAGTGTCAGTATTTAGCAATCATGTTTTTTTTGGCAAGTTCATCTGGCAGGGAGATATGAAAATCAAGTATGGCTCAATAAAATCATGACATTGCTTGGACGACAGTTTAGAAGTACGCACCTGGCAAAGGACAATCCCACTCCGTTGTCTGCAAATCTGTTCAGATTAGGGAAATATTTTAGTGTATTGTCTGTTATTGAAATACCATGAGTCTGTCCACCAAGAAAGCACCAAGATTTACAGTTTAGGTTTTTGTGATAACACATCCCAGTCCAAAGTTCTCTTGAAGACATTACATGAATCCCATCGCAGCCTATGAGTCGTCTCACCCAGAGTCCTGGATGATGATGTCACCTCCCCGTATCCACGCTCCCAAGTCGTTGTTCTTGAAGGAGATCAGAGTGCCAATGACTGCCGCCACCCGTGGACGGCTAGGGTCAGCATTTTGGTGTGGTCGGAATCTGAGACAGACACACGTTTCTATTAATAACCTTGTGAATTTCCAAAAACTACATTACCTCTGTAGTTTTCACCCTTAACCTTAGCACAATGTCAAACCTGATATTTTCAGCACATATGGTCCTCATAAAAGGTGTGTGTGTTGTGTGTCCTCACAACACACACACAAAATAGATGTAAGCAATTTAACTACTGGAGGGTTGTGAGTGACCTGAAATAAAAGTCTAAAGCCCCACTGTTCTCTTGAGACTGAAGGCTTCAATGCATTTTGCCTCCCACAATGCACACCACGGGTGGTATTGCAGAAGAGGACATGGTGTCATTAAAGGTCACATATGATGCTTTTCCGTGTTTTCTGTCATATCTACAATGTTAGAATGTTGGATTGTTATGTTAAACGTGGCCAAACCCCCAAATGTTGAGGTAAATGTATTTTAGACAAATCCCTGTGAGCTAAAATGTTCAGATTTCCAACTATTTTGGTTTCATTCTTCTTCAACATCAGTATTTATGCTCTGGATATCATGAATATCCACAAATGTTATGGAAATCTGGCTGCTAGTGTTTTTAAAACCTGGACCAAAGTGTTAATAAAGGGGATATAAAAGTCTGGACACACACACACACACACACACACACGCCAGCAGTCTCAGTGGACACGTAAGATTTTTTCCATCTAGTGGAGGGCTGTATTTGGGTAGGGAGAGTGGAAACTATCTGTGAAGCCTTGCTTTCTCTGTCAACACAAACCTGACAGACCTGCGACTAAAATCCAGTAACAGAGTTCAAAACCATCTACAGTATCTATCCCAGTCAATGGTCATATTCTAGAAGATATACTGTGCTGTATGGCAAGGGGCTATAAAAAAAACTTAATCAACTTAACAGTTATTGGCAGTGGCATGCAACAAACACATTTGTAAACCACACATTCCAAAATATTAACATAGTGCAACTGTACACCGTGACGCATATGATCAGCCTCTATAAACACCCAAATAGTGCAGTTATACACATGCAAAAATATATACAGTACAGAGTACAGTATAGTGTACATCCATAGTGTCAGTTGTAAGACACTAACCATTTGCATACACTCATAACTAACTACTCAAAATGTCCAAAATAATAATAAAAAGGAGATTGGGGTAATATTTCTTTACACATTATAAATGTCACAATGTGTACTTGCTGAAAATGTAAAATGCAATTGCACACACGTGTGCACACACATACACACCTGGCACTGTTATCAAGACACAGGTATTCCCGGGGGTCGGCAGCACTAGCATTGGTGGTCTTCACTCTTTTATCAATGAACAGCCCGGCCTAGGAGGACAAAAGTATGATAACAGTAAACACCAAATGTTCTCTAAAACGATAGAAAGAGATCCAAGATGGACCACAGCTCTATTTCTGTTGGACTGGCATAAACAAGACAACTAGTATGTTCCAGTGTGGGACTGTGCCCTAAATTTAAATCACGGACCAACATGCAAAAAGTAGGAAAGTTGGTATGTGTATAAAAAAGGCAATGTATATTTACATAGTCCATAGCATATTGATTAGTTTTGTATGTTTAGAAAATGAATTGTAAAATAAATTATAGGCACAATGTTACATCTCTGTATGTATATGGAAACTTGTGCTCCGAGTTGGTCCTGTGGAATAAGCGATGTATAGTCAAAACCTCGGGGCTCCTTGCTCTATAAGAGAGGCTGCTCTGGTCAGACTGAACAAAGGACTTACAGTTCACCTGCCCGACGTCTGTCATTATACAACAGAGCACTATTGTAGAGCCTACTTGTGTGTGTGTGTGTGTGTGTGTGTGTGTCCATGTCTCGTTTTAGCAAGAAGTGAATACTCATGTGCAATGCTTTTTTTTTTAAAGTTATAAATACTGTATTTCTCTTGTCTCTATAAAACACAGAAGCAGATGGCGACAACCCTGAGGGGTTTGGCACCTGGTATACTGGCCTGTATATGGGAGAGAAAGCACACACTGACTTGAAGCTACACCAATAATTAAAAAAAGATAATACCTTAAAGTTGGAGTGTACGCGGTTGTTGTAAAAAATCCCTAGAGGAGTGAGCTCTGCTCGGGTCTCTGGTACCAGCCCATGAGACTCTCCGGTGGAAGAGCTGTGGAACACAAACCATATGCCAGCATCCTAGAACAGGAAGGAAGAGGTGATAAATCACGTTTGTGGCAAGGCTGGGTAACAGCAGGAATTTAATTATCTGGGCTCATACACACATCATCCATACTGTAGGTGGAGCGTTGGAATAACATAAAAAACCAATATGCAGAACCAGGAAGGATGTCATAACTACATGTGAGACCAAGCCCCACAGAAAGAATAAACCAGGAGTAGGTGTTCATATGAGCTCAAAGGTTCATTACAAGTTCGTGGTTTAATAGTTATAGACAACCTTAATATCATAAGCATACCCCGTACCAATTTTTTTATACACGGTCCTTTGCAGTGCAACTCCACGCAGAGAGAGGGGATGAGGTATCTTCGTGTTCTACTTCTACCTCGTCTCACTATGTTATTCCACCCCTCCATCAGACACTAAAGCCAGTTAAATCCCATTTTATTGATGGATCAATTGGTTATGAGCATGAGAATCTTCCATTTTCATTGTGCAAAGTTCAGGAACACCAAAGCCATGGCAGCTTTACATAATATGCTACATCAATAAGGTTGATCCTTATTTCATATCCTTGTTGATCACAATTTGCACATTCAAGAACTCTTCTATGCAGGTACGCTGGAAAATATCACAGACTTGAAAAAAGAAAGTTCCTGCACTCCGCTCTTGCTACAGCGTCACCATGATTTGAAGAGGCTAACGTTTAGTTCCCTCTGGACCTTCCTCAAATAGTCTTAACCGAAATGTTCAATTCAATAAATGTTGATGTTGTTGCAAGAGCAGAGTGCAGGATCTTCCTTTTTCTCAAGTTTATCAATCACTTCTGAAAAGATGAAGGTTTTTCTTACATAACTGATGTTATTACCTGCGAACCAGCAGCTGCATTGCTGATGAGATTGTTGTTGGGGTTGGCGATCCAGAATGTTGACACTGCCCTGGAAGACAGACACACACATAGACACACACAGAGAGAGACAGACACACACACACACAAAGATATTAAAAAAGGCAGTACCTTGGCATAACAGAGACTATGACTAATAAGCAGAAGACAGAGATTAAAGAATCATGTTTCAAAATTCCCTCAATAATCTACCAACTCTCCAACATAAACCCTGGAGAGGGACAGCTTAGCTTGCTCGCTCCCCCACCCCCCACCAGTAACAGTGCTTTTTGCTTCTCTCACAGAGGCACTTCTCTTGTTCTTGCCACTACTTAAAAAAACATCCCATGGAGGGTAGAGGTTGTTATTGCATGGATAAAAGCACCCTGCTGATATCGCTCACACTAATACTAACTACAGTATCTGTTTCACATGGACATGGGCCCTCTGTCTCCTCTCAGGGTTTGTTTGCACTATCACCAGGTTTCCCACACAAACACTTGACAGAGTCAAAGACTTTTTAAAAATGGCATATATCCTTTGTGTTGATTCGACCGCACTGGTCAGTGGTCTCAAAGATAAGGTAGTTGCTACTTTACAGTCAAGATTTTGGCTTATATACAGCTCTCAGGGCTTGGCAAGTGCCTCAACTATTATCTATCATTGCAATTAGCCTCAGTCTTCTGCTTTACAAGACCCCATGGTCTCTTTTGTTGCAGCTGCAACACTAAGAAATCTCCATAAGTACATGATAATGGTTCAGAAAGTCTGCACTACAACAACATAACTTGTGACACATAAAAAACAATCTTAAATGTAAGTGTAATGTATTCCTGTTTCTGAGATGACCATTTTAAACCTGTGTGTGCACTTACAGAGCAGTTATGGATCTGTGGCGGACGTTAAAAACTACTCAAGACTACTAAATTCACTCTGATGGGTGTGTGAATGGGTGTGTTTATACAGCATATATGCTGGTAATTAATTGATTGTTACACCTACAATATAACTGTAGAGTGCTGTAAAGTAAGAACGCACAAGTTGCTAGCAGTGGATGCTTTTTTATATATGTGCAGAAACTCAATGTTAGGATCCTAATCCCGTACTTGCACTCTGTGCTGGGTGAGGGAGTGTAACCCTTGTAGACTTTGTCCTTGATGCTGGTGCAGAGGGTCTCATTGCGGTCAGTGGGCAGCAGAGTCCCGGGTCGAGTCAGCAGGCCAAGGTTGTGGTAGAAGGTGTTACGCTGCTCGATCCCATCCTCAAGGAAGAAACAGTGACCCAGGGTGTCATAGCCTATAGTGTTCTTCACCTGGGTCAAAGAAAGAAGGCCGCTAAATATTAAAAAATGCAATATACAATAACATTGTTGAATATCGCGATAACACTATAACTTGCAATAAATAAACGGATATTAAAGTGCACTCAGTTCTGCCTTTCTGCTGCTTTCAGTATTCTGCTAAAATACAACAAATTGTTGAAAAAATATTGGCCACAATTATTTTACTGACCAAACTGAACATTGACTTGAACATAAAAGGCACCAATAAAAAAAGAATGACAGTTACAGTACATTTAAAAGTGCAGTTTTCTGCTGATATTCATTCAAATAACGTGTGTCAAAGCCTTTCGCAATGTGTTTATTGCGCATGTTGAAATCACGATAACGATAAAAAAATAAAAATAAAATATATTGTGCAGCACTTATAGACTATTTTAATAGTTCTTGACAGGAGAGAAAAATTAATACAGTACTATATCCCAGTAATGGCAATTTTCCCTTTCCAAGGAAGAGGTAGTTTGCACCTAATGGAAATATGCAGAAAAGTCCTGGTAAACAAGAGGGCTAAGACAACATTTGTTAATCCATCTTGGAATCATCAGCAACCCAGAAAAAAATGTGCATGCCTCCGTAAAATTTAAAATTCCTGAAATAATTTCCTACTTTGTCCATTTTGTTTTATTAAACCCATTAAACCCATCTAAATGTATGTAGAGAAGAACTGTCAACTGTCAAGAGAGCTGTTGAAGAAGATACACAACAAGAGTGAGGATATTTACATGGTCAGTGTGCCAGAAGGGAAACAGGGAAACCAGCAAACAATGTCGATCGGAACACTGCTTTTAATCCAATGGCCTCAAGGACAAAAGTTAAACCATCACCGTTTGACGTCAGGAGGGAGAACAACTCTCACAAACATACACAGACATTGGGATTTTGCAGTTGACAGACATACCAGTGTGAACCAGTGTCATATGGTTTCATTTATTGAGCAAGTATATAAGAATATTATCATTGGTCCAAAGAACGGGACAAATTGTAAACTAGTGTATCTCTTCAAGGAGTCTTCTAGACAGATCACTTTAAATGTAGAAAGGTATGGGATAGGAGGGTTTGAATAGAGCAATTTAAGGAAAGCAAGGAGAGGGAGAGAGCATTCAACTGCTAACATCACATGGCACTTATTACTGTCAGCTGTCTTCAAATCCTCCAAATAAAGATGATTTCATTGTCTACAGCTGCCTTTTATTTGTCCCCACATACATTTTAGAATTACTCATTATCACACACACACACACACACACACACACACACACACACACACACCAGCAAGCCGTTGGTGGTGTGGATGGTGAGGCAACGGGAAAAGGAGTGGTGTATGGAAAGTCCGTCCACATAGGTAGGCTCCCGATAGCCTCCCCTCTGGTCCACATCCCCGCACATGTGGAAGTGGAGGGGGTAGCGTCCTTTCTCACGCTGCTGGCCCATGTTCTTCAGCTCCACGTAGGACAGATGCACGGATGAGAAGTTACGACGGATCTGGCAAAAGAAAGGCCAGAGTGGGAGGTTAAGATGAAAAAGAATGGGGGATTTTAAAATCGATCAAGCAAGAAAAATGAGCTTAACCGCTTAAGTAAATCACACTGGCATTGTGGGGGGCAACACAAGGTTCACATTATGTTACAAAAGTGGGCTAACTGTCAAACCACTCTGGTCTAATTAAAGGTTTAGGTCTACTGTATGATTCTCTGCGTTTGTCTATGATCCCACTGGGATATGAACTTTTGCTCTGTTGTAATCATGCGCCAGTGAGTCAAACTGTACCAAAACCACAGACGTTCCTCTTGATAAATAAGAGATGCGAGCAATAGAAGCAAAAATTAAAAGCTGGACACAAATGGACTGGGAAAAAAAAAAAAGTTGAACGATGAATGTCAACAAAATAATGCAATACGAATATGCTGTACAATGCTCTCTCGGAGGTATTTATGTGGGTATGGCATAATCCACACAGTCTGGTTACTATTAAGGGGGTATTGGCCTTCCAGCTAACTGTCACACCCACACTTCTACAGTAGCATGTTTCTACAATATATACGCTATATTATGTATATTATGCATCCAGACAAAGACATGCACATGCCTCAGTTCTTGCTTGCATACAGTATGTCCAGATGAGTATTGCATTAAAAAACTGATGGAGGAAATATGCAATGGTGAGTGCATTGTGTGTGATGGCTTGGATGCTGTGGTCTCTTAGTTTGGGGGTGGGGAGTTCAATTATTTTTGAGGCCGATTGTGTAATATAAGTCAATGTGTTTTTGTTGGAGACAGTTAATGTGGTTAAAAAAAAAATGGAAGGAAAAGTGTTTATTTTGTTTAGCCTGAGGGAGGTCAGTTACATAGAGCCAAAGGAATGTTACTGTGTATTTGCCATTAAAATTTAATGAAATTGGACTATCATTAAACAAATTACAGTGAACTCATTGCCTGTATAAACCCCCCGTGTAGGTCCGGGAAGAGAATGCTGCCCCAGTAATGGCCGTGTGTGACCCTAATCTTCAGTGTTCAGATTTATAGACTGTGTCTTTTATATAAAATAAAAGCATGACATTGTAGAGGCAGAAAACAGAGAAAAGGGGAGTGAGAAAAGTAGATGTGCTCCACACAAACTGAACTAGGGACATGAATAACCCATCTCATTTAGGACAGCATATAATTATAGAATGTATGAACACTTTCACGCTGCAGTATGGAAACTGTCACGCAGATTATTGCAGCCACAGAATATAAAGTATTGTGCAGACACATACATCAGCAAATACAAACAGGAAGCACAGTTTAAACAAGGGACTGTGCTGTAGACACACACACACACACACACACACACACACACACACACACACACACACACACACACACACACACACACACACACACACACACACACACACACACACCTTGATGTGGCCTCCATAGGTGTCTTGGTTGTAGAACTGGCACACGTTGTCTCCATAGCACGAACTTTCCATTTCCCCGTAGATGAAAATGTTTCTGGAGAGCAGCGCCACTTCAGCACGCATGTCAACGCCATCTATGATCTCTCCAACATGGTTGTACTGAGGTTTCCCTGGGCAGAACAGACAGGTAGATTCGTGGTCACATGCTACAACTAGGTGATAATTTTCAAAGAAGACTCTGGTGCAAAATTGGTGGAAAACCTGGAAACGGTGAAAGTTATTACTTTGTATGATTACAAATGTCAATCACTGCATTTCAAAAAAAAAAAAGAATAACATAATATGGCTTCAAATTATTGTGGAACCTTTCTCACAAGTCATACTTAGACTCAGACCTTTTCACTAAAACACCAGCTTAATTATCCTGCCTGTACACATACTGTACATACCTGTAGTAATAGACACTCATATAGACACATTAAATATCATTCATACCTTGCACTCTGTAACATAAGTTATTTATTGATACTGTATCACATGTTATTTAATATGTATTTGATCACTGCTTAAGCACTTCTGGTTAGACACGAACTACATTGCGTTGCTCTGTACTTGTGACAATAAAATTGAAATGCTACAAAGCACTCACCTGCTGTTAGCATTCCATTGACCGCCATTCATTTTGGCGCGACTTTGACAGCGAATAACTTTGTATTTGAAGCGTTTACAAACTCAAGTTGTCCATTCTTCATTTGTAAAGAAACACGACAATGCAAAAGGCTCCATTACCATGCATCTCACGTTATGGCTCCGTAGCAGATGTTTTAGTAAAAATAGGCTAACGATTGTGTCATAACCACACGACTTGCTGTCGCATAGTCGACAAATCACCGTACTGTCAGGAGAAGCATGCAGACAGTTTCGACTTACATGAGCGGTTTAGGTTTAATTACTAATGTTAACTAGCATTTTAGTTAGCAATAATTAGCCTGTGCTTATGTTATCTCCCAACATATACCTACGCTCTCAGTCTCTGCAGGATTGGGAATGATTGAGATTTCTCTTGCACAGCTACCAGAAGACTTACAACTTTCAGACAGGTTGCTCACGTCACATCTACGTCTTCAAGCTAAGTTGGAGGCTGCGCAGTAACGCTCAGCTATCACTGGAAAAGTGCTTCTAATATCCTTCACTGGTCTCCGTCCAGAACAACGGGATCTGTTGGTCCATTTCTTTAACTTTCTATGTTTAAAACAAATAGAAGGTGGCATTTAAACTTAATTAAGGTATTTTATTTCCACAAATCGTGGGCTTCCAACTGTCAAACCACAGAAAGTATGCCTAGCAGCACACACACTCAAGTGTAAACATCTACCCATGCCACAAAACCAACCAACCAAAATAATAGACACGTTAAAGTAAAAGGTAAACTAATTCATATGAGACACAAAACAATCAGTTCTTGAACAATGCGTTAAGTACTCATGCCTACAGTGTGCAGTTGCCAATAATAACGCAAAGCTCCAACTGCAATTCCTCACGGCAGCAACACAAAAAACTAGGCATGCAAACACGCACACAAACACTAATACCCCCTTCTCTCCAGGGAAGGGAGTTGGCATTTGTTGACAACAGTGGAATAAGATCAGGAAACATGTCCAGACAGATTGTTGGAGAGAAACCATTAAGGGAGATGAAGAAGATAGGAGGATGTGAAGCAGAGGCAATGTATCCAAATCTATAAAACCACTGTGGCTATTATACTGCAAGACCAGTTACTACAAAAACATAAGCTGACGATCTCTTTTGAGCCTCCTCCAATAACCTTACATCTCCATATGAGCTGAACAGGAAATTAGATCTCTCTGGACCTCAAGATTAGTAGCACATCTCTGCCAGTCATTTTTGTTGATTATAATGACAAATTGGTGTAAGATCTTCTCATAAGCTTTCAAATATGAAATATCTGCAGTGTTTCCCACAGATTAGAAAGCAATTTGTTGCGCGGGGGGGAGATGATGTCATATGCTTAGTGCATAAAGCTTTATGGTTGTGTCAGCAAGGTAGATAAAAAGAAATATTTAGCCAAATAATCACAAATTCAATACATTATTTCTTAGGTAAATACGATCAATAAAGAATTCTCAAAGAAGACTGGCTTGCCCAGGGCCAGGCCAGTTCAGCTGCGTCTTTCTACCGTTGCGTCCTGCTGTCTCTACAACCTACACCAGCCCCCCGCACCCCGTCCCTTCTCCCCTTTCTACCTGCATGCGCCTGTGTGCAGTTCTGCTGAGGGGAGAGGGGAGGGCAGGGAGCTGTTCCTGTTTTGGTGGCCACAGGAGAGAAATACCTTGTGTGCTTGCTGGACAATACTGGCGACTTGTTACTAGTTATTTCTGTGAAAAAAAAAGTTGTAAAAGGGGGTCTGAAAAGTCTAAATCTAGCGACAAAGTTGGTAACATGGAGACAAACGCTGTATGCATGGAGGGGAGGGGCTGTGTGTGTGTGTGTGAGTGAGTGTATAGAGTGTCAGTACAAAGCTGAAGACAGACTACAAGCCAGTAGTTGACCCTCAAAAAGGTCAAACACTGACAGACAGTTTTAGTTCTCACACACACACACACACACACACACACACACACACACACACACACACACACACACACACACACACACACACACACACACACACACACACACACACACACACACACACACACACACACACACACACACACACACACACACACACAACACATACACACACACACCCCTCACCTTGTATCCTGACCTGCCTGCTGGTGCAGTGAGAGCAGGGCAACAAGGTAAACTCTTCAGCCTGGTGCATGGAGTAGTCTGTGCTGGCAACTACAATCTGATCCCCGGGTTGCCAGGTCTGCTGCACTTCGTCCTGCAGGTTCAGCACCACCTGGTCCACAGCATCCACCTGGAAGCCTGAGATGGGGAAACCTGTGAAGGAGGGGTCACATCAATTAAAAGAAACTTGACAGACAAGAAACTAAAAATGATCTATAAGAATGTATTATACCTTGCTGTAAAGTATCTTATGAAGGCTCTCTTCAAGCAAGATAAAAAATAATATCATTACGTGTTTCCATTAAAACTGGAGCAAAATAACAACAAAAAGATTAGTCTATTTATTCTTAATACCCATCAATTAGGAAGGAAAAACATGAGGATAACAGTGTACATTTGTTTTTCTACAGTACACCAACATTTACTCTGAAGAGCAATTTAGATCCTGGCTTCTGCATAGATCAATAACCACTGAGAAATTGTGAAGCAAAGGAAATAAATTAATCATTTGTGTTTAGCAGTAGGGCTGGGCGGAGAAAATCAAATTTCAGGATATTTTTGACCAAATACCTCGATATCGATGCCGCAACGATATTGTAGTGTTGACTAATGGTGCGCTCACAAAATATTTACACAATGAGATTTTTAATAAATAATCATCAGTAATGTAGATACAATGACTAAGTGGTTACAGGCAAATAATAGAACAGTAACAACTGTCTGGTAAGTTCAGGGAATGACATCACTTTACTGTAATGCAGCCTTTAAAACCAGGAAAAGACACCACATATGCTATATTCCGATATCCAAAATCTAAGACAATATCTGTGGGCAATATCAACCAACATTGTGTAAAGAGACCCCCAGGAAGGACTTTATGGTCCCCAGTGAAGTTGAGTAACTGTTGAAATGTATTTCAAAAATGTGTGGACATGCACGGCTGCAATAAATAAAGCCAGAGGGTGTGCTAGTGCCTCACCCAAACCACACATACACACATTTACAACTGCCTGAAGACCTTCTAATGGTCATAGCGGCATGGTCACAAAACAACTGTTGCTCAGTCGGGCACAAGAATGTCTTTCATGTTCAGATGATTGATCTGTAAAGCAGCTGGCATGTGGTAAACCTCATTTGTCAACCTGTCACCTTCCTCTAAAGCCTTTATCATTTTAAAGCTAGAGAAACCTGTCAATTTCACCTGAACAGCTTCCATGCTACTAAAGCTAGTCATGGTGAATAATTACGGACAAATACCATATAACTTAAAGCCTCGTTCCGACCAAGCAGTTACAGGAATACAGTCCAGATTTCAGAGTTCAGCATTCCGTCCATTCTCGTAGTAAGTCACGTAGTCAAGTAATACAAGTATGTTTTGCTAACACAGACGGCATGGCTTTACAGATGGCGCGCTGTGGGGGCGTGACTAGGTCACTATTCGGAAAAGGGAAAACACCTTGCTCTGAAATAGGAGTGTCAAGAGTTACAGGAACACACGTCCATATGTAGAGCTTTATTCATCAACGCAGAGGCCCACCCCTTTGTTTTCTGTCTCAGTGACTAAAGGTGGAAATGCCCAAAAATAATCCTTAAAAAAAAAAACTAAGCACTAAAACAAATAATTGCTATATAATTTCTAGTTGCTGTCAACACTGAACTAGGCATGCTTAATGAGTTTTGAAACTGTCATGCTGTTTCTTACCATTCTTCCACTCACTATAGGCGGTGACCGAGAAGGCCACTCCGTCCACGGTGGTGAAGTTCCGTCTTGCCAGAGCTCTCCCTCCGGTGTCGTGGTTTTCATGTTCCCTAACGTCCTCTGAGCATGACGCGTTACCACCACCAACAATCGAGACCAAAGCCCACGCCTGTCTGGAGAGACCAGAGGGACAAAAAGCAAAGTGAGAGAAAGATAGAAAAATTTCATTTTTCAGACATTACTAGGGATGCTTTGTTTTTCTGACCAATGGCTGACCATTGTTAAACGATCATTAGGGGTGGCAGTAGCTCAGTTCGTAGGGAGTTGGGTTGGGAACCGGAGGGTTGCTGGCTCAAGTCCCCGTTTGGACCAAAGTATGGTGGTGGACTGGTAGCTGGAGAGTTCACCTCCTGAGCACTGCCAAGGTGCTCTTGAGCTAAACCCTGAACTGAACCCCCAACTGCTCGGGGCGCGCCTTTCGATGGGCAACCCCTTCACTCTGACATCTCTCCATTAGTGCATGTATAGGTACTTAGCGTGTGTGTGTAATTCAGGCCTGTGTGTAATAACAACAGAGTGTAAATTGAAATTTCCCCTTGTGGGATTAATAAAGTATACATCATCATCATTAACCGCTATGGCTGCACAATATGAAGAAAAATCTCTAACTGATTATTTTTGACTGACATCTAAAATAATTTTTTAGACATAACAATGGATTTTGCCACTAAAGTTTACTTTATTTATTTATTTTCTACAAGAGACTGATTTACCAAGGCATACTTTAAAAGCTGTAGCCACTTTACAGTTGTTAATTTTGATCCGGCAAGTCGTGAAGCTGAGATTTTACAATAACTGACGGACAAACGAGCAGTGGTTACGAGGCAGAGAGCCAGTTGCTAAATAAGTCACATCAACTTCATGCTTTAGCCACACAAAGCACATTGCTATCGCCACGAGTGACATCTGTATTCGGCTCGTTTTCTGTGAACAATGTGGCCATAGGATAACATTAAAGGTAGAGTTAGCAAGTTAAAGTTAGCCGTGTTTCGCCGTGCTGTTATGCTACATCGCTTCCAGAGAATCAAGATTCAAGATTCAAGAACTTTATTTGCCATTTGTGTTTTCACACATAGGAACTCTTGTGCGGTTATTACTCAGGGAGTCAGGTAGAGTTAAAATTAATGAATGAGCTGAACAGCGGGCTGGGTCTAACGTTAGCCGTCCGCTGCCCCGGATTGTGTGGGGAAAAAAATGCATTTGTTTCAAATCAGTAACAAAGACATAATGAGTGACACATAACGTGAAGTAATATGGCATTTTATTTTGTTTGAGTTTTAACTTATCCAGTGGGGCAAGTCAATTTCTCTCCCACATTTTCCCTACAAAAATCCACTTGTCTTGATGTCGAGCCCTGGAAAACAATAAAATCAAGTTTATTTAATATATTACAGATGTGACAGCTAGTCAGATAAAAGGGTGTGACCTAAAGTGCATAATGAAGTTTCTCTGCACGTCAGGCAGATGTGTTGATCACACACACACACAAAATCCTCTTCCACTGAACTATAGATACTACAGATGATACCAGACACTAGACTTGTGCAGGGGTATCTGAAAAAGAGATTCACTAGTGTAATGCGTTGAAGAATGCCTGTGATGACTGTAGCAAACCCCCAGCCAGATAATGGTAAAGCGTACTGATGTTTCCAGAAGCCTTTATTTATGTTCAGCCGTCAGCCTTAGTTTGAACACAAAGTTACTTTATGTTTCCGTACACCTTTTCCGCAAAACACCGTAAGAGCTACAAGACAGATAATAACATTAAATTAGCTCTTACCAACAAATATTACCTTAAAATCGCATTGAACAATTAAAACAACAAACTACCTTGTTCCCGTTCCAGCTAGGTGCTTAATTAGTTTCCTTCAGAGCCGTAGCGACATGTTTTCCCTCATTACTTCCGTGTGTGCATCTCACAAACTAGTCCCCTTTTGTAAACAAGATTACAGCTCCGCTAGGAAGCGCCAAAATACAGGACTCGTAATATTAAAAACCAAACAAGGGGGAACTAATTAAATACAGCACTGAAGTGGTTACCTTCTTAATACATCCCCTTTTAGAGCCAGTTACACTCCCACCAATCATGAGTGAGCAAATAGAATGATACACAGTCTACATTGGGCACGAATGATTTTAACTGAAATGACCTTTAAACCTGTATAAGAATACCAAACAACTTATGCCAAAGTCAGAACCTTTATAACTATGTAATAATTTGCATTATGGGGAGAGAAAGCAGATTGAACTAGTCTCCAGCAACAGGACAAGCTTCTGGACTTGGGTTTCAAACTTATCCATGACGGTAGAGACCTTTTGGAGATCCATGGAGTTTAGAGCTCTGTCCAGAGCTTTGGTCACCTGACCCATGTTTTTGGTCACTCCTTCATGGTGACAGCAGTCTGGACTTGGGAGGCCACCGCGTCGACTCGAGACGCCATGCGCAGCCAATTGAGACCTTCGGTTTTTCTTTTTTTTTTTCCCCTTCTTCCTCTTTCGGATCGCATTTTCTGCATACACTCTGGCACAATCCACATTCTTCTGTTGCAACGCCTTAACCTTGGCCTGCTCCTTTTCCGACTCCTTCTCTGCCTTCTTGACCAGTCTCTCAAGCTGCTTGGAAGTGAGCTTTAACTGAAAGAGTGTGTCTTGATGTTTCAGCCCATAGTTAGCACATCCCGAGAGGAAGCTGCGCGAACAGATGCACTTTCATTCGAAACTTGCTGGGTGGTAAGTTCAAATCTCCTTGCTTCCACCAAAGAAAGCGTAGGTAGTTGCGATCAGCTTCGTCCATCTGAAACTGATGGAACATTTTTTGAATGTCACACATTAATGCAACTGGGTGCCGTCGGAAACGGATGAGCACTCCGCTTAAGTTGTTCAACATGTCAGGCCCGGAGAGAAGGTGATCATTTAAGCAGGTTCCTTTGTATCTGGCTGAGCAATCAAACACTACCCGAAGTTTATCCGGCTTCTTTGCATGATGCACGCCGTGATGGGGAATGTACCATCTCTCCCCTTCACTCCCACCGTCCTTGACCTGCTCGGCCTCTCCCTTTCCAATGACATCCTCCATGAATTCAACATAACGCTCTTTATATCCTTCATCCCGTTGCAGTTTCCTTTTAAGGTGATGGAGGCGTGTCATGGCTGAGTCTCTATTGTCAGGCAAACTGGGTCTGGTTTTGAAGGGCAGAGGCATTTCATAACGGCCTTGTATATTTTTCCTTATGCCCTCATCCAGAATGTTGAGGAATGTGATGTCATCTTGTGACGCTGTTTTGCTGTCGTCACTGCCATCCTTGAAGTCAGACTCTAAGAGTCGGATGACATCTGTAGGAGTTACTGGAGGTAGCTCTTTAACTGTGATTCTGTGACACAGATGACGTGTGCTCAACGCATTGTGGGTTTGTGACGAACGCCCTACAATACTCCATCCTAGATCTGTCCTTACGGCATAGGGTTCCTCATCTCCTCCTAGAAGGACTTGTCTTGGTGCCATGGCTCTTGAGCAGTTGTAACCAACCAAAGGCCTACTACACAGTCCCTCAGTGGTTGGACTTCGTGCACTATTTCTGCTAGATGACTCCATTGTTTAGCCGTCTCACAGGTAGGAATGTGAGAGCGGTTAACAGGTATACAGTCTTTTGTGTAGGCGACCGGAAGATCAACTTGAATTGCAGAACTATATCCTCTAACACGAAGGCCAGAAACACTCTCGCTTGTGAGAATTGAATCCTTACCACTCATAGTAGTCAACTTCAGTTTCACAGGATACTTATCAGCATTAAGACCGTCACTCACTTCTTTGTCAATGAATGTAGTATCGCTTTGGGTGTCGAGAAGCGCATAGACAAGCTTCTCAGCTGTTGGATCCCTTTTAGATGAAACCCAGACTGGTATCACCATGGATGTGTTGGATGAGCCTTCTCCTGTTACACTGAGCGCCATTGCAGCAGCACCTTGCTTTATCTCTGGCACTGATGTAGACCTTTCCCTTTTATAGTTTTCATCGTGGAGGGCTGTAGGATGCTTTCCCTTACAGTGGTCACAGAAGTGACGATGACGGCAGTCTCTCACGCTGTGACCAGGTTTCAGGCATCCATAGCAGAGTTTCTTCTCCTTTATGTAGTTACGTCGCTCAACTAACAGCATCTCAGTGAACTTGGAGCATACATGAAGCTGATGTCTATTATCTTGACAAAAGATACATGGAGTCTTAATCTTCCTCGGTTCTGACTTGTGGTAGCCATTTTCAGTGGCTGTTTGAGTGGTAAGAACACTGGCCTTGTTTTTATTTAAGTCTCTGAGATTTCTCTTCTCAGTGCTTGTGTCTAATGAACGAAGAGCATGAAAGGATGTAATTGGATTGCAGGCAATCTCGGCTTCTGTTGACGTGAATCTAGCAAAGTCCTTGAAGCTTGGAAACTCTTGATTTTCATTTAGGCTTCGTGTGACTTGTCGGTTCCAGCGTAAAGCTGCCCAGTCAGGTAATTTGTGAACAAGCTTCTGATTCTCTTCGCAGTCATTTAATATGTCAAGACCCTTAACATGAGGCATGGCATCTTGACAGGCGTTCAGAAAATCTGAGAAGCGTCTGAGTCCTTCAGCATCCTTAGATGAAATTCTTGGCCAGTTGATGAGCTTCTCTCTGAAGGCTCTCTGTATGGCAAATGGCTGGCCAAAACGACGATTTAGCTTATTCCAGGCATCTTGGTAGGCTTCATTGTCATTTCGGTAGAAGGTGCCATCTAAAACCTGCCGTGCTGAGCCACCAACATATTTCTTCAGGTAGTATAATTTTTCACCTGGTGAGATTATCCTTTGGTCAATGAGTGAGGTAAATGCTGCCTTCCATTCGATGAATTGCATGGGATCGCCATTGAAGACAAATGGCTCGGGTGCAGGAAGCCTGTTTAAGGCCATGTTGTCTTGAAAGATCTGAGTGAATGTGGGAATATCTGTATGACAGGGAGATACAACTTGAGAAATGGGCACTGCGGTTACAGGCACAGTCTTTTCTTCCATGTTCCTTTCCATTTTAACATAATGATCTCTTTTGCCTTTTGTCTCTTTATCATAAATTTTCAACTTAGCTTGAGCTGCCCGTATCTCTTTCTCTGCCTGCAACAGCTCCAACTCACGTCTTTGTGCATCCAAGGCCTTACGTTGTTTTTCCTCCAACTCTCTTATGAATTCCTTTTGCTTTTCTTCCTCTAACAGCATCTGATAATTTGCTTCTTTTACTGCTAGTTCAGCTGCTGCGTCTACGTTTTACTGACATGGACGAAGTTGTGGAGTAGCAGTCGGACTGGCTATGACTTATCAGAGAAGCAGAGGATCCATAAACAGACTTTGCATGGTCATGGCGGAGCAGTTCATGAAGGCGGTATCTTTCCTTTTGCTCATTAAACTCTCCTTCATCATCTATAGCTCTATTGTAGGCAATGTTGATGATTTCTGTGGTCACTGATTCACAAGTATCAACTCTCCTTCTTATGTCAGTAGAGGCGTGATAAGATTTCTAATTTCATAATAGATGTTCATTATGTCTTCTTTATCATTCTTAAGTTCTTCAATTAGAGGCCAAAGCTGACTCTCTGGCATATAATTTTTTAGTTGATCTCTTGCCTTGCGTGTGTGGAGCTTCCACTGCTCGTACATGGCAAGCAGCCTTCTCTCTCTTTTCTTGGCCTCTTCATGTTGAAGTGCACGCTTTTTCTCCGTAGGCTTGCACGTGCGTTCAGAGCGTCTAGGACATTCAAGAGCATTATCTTCCTTATTAAGCTTGCCTTGGAGATCAGTTAGACTTTGTTGTTTAGCTTCATTTGTTTCCTTCAGACATTGTCTCTCTGATAGGTCTACCACCATGTGGGCCTCGCTCTGTAAGTCTTGGACTTCATACTGAGAACTAGCAATCTGCTCCTCCACCTTCCTGTCATTACTTGGCTCTGACATCATAAAACAAAATTTATTTTAATTTATTTTTTGTTAATTTGTTTTTATTTTTATTTATTTTTTATTTATTTTTTATTTTATTTTTTAACTCTAAAGTCAGAAGAGTATATAATATCAGATATGATCAAACCCTTGTGATGAACAGCATAAACATAAAATATCAGATCATCAGTTTAAAATAGATGGCACAAATGCATTTACACGTGGACATTCAAATAACTGTCAATGTAAATACCTCAATAAACACAATTAACAAGGTGAACAAATGCAAAGTCCAGAAAAGTCCAAGTGTCCTTATGATTAGGAGTCCGTGTGACTGCAACACAACAGTTTGTTATTATTATTCTTCCTAATTGAGCGAGGGAGTATTTAAATATTCAGTCCGAGAAGCCATTCGTCCCTTGTTCTTCTTATGTCTGTGCTATGGACTGTAAAATAATAAGATAATACTCACAGTCCTGCATTAATGTCCGCGAGTGTGATTGTACTTGACCATTGCACCGAGTCCGTGTGACCGCTGTCAAAGTTGGGTCAGGCGCGAGCGCGATGTTGCAGCTTGACGAGTCGGCGCTGACACTTTGTGGCGACTTAGCCGTAGCTGCAGCCGGCGCCGTGAAGACCCCCAGTGGCCCGTCATAGACAACCAGTCTTCGGTATCGATGCGGGTCAAGCTCTTACTGTAGCAAACCCCCAGCCAGATAATGGTAAAGCGTACTGATGTTTCCAGAAGCCTTTATTTATGTTCAGCCGTCAGCCTTAGTTTGAACACAAAGTTACTTTATGTTTCCGTACACCTTTTCCGCAAAACACCGTAAGAGCTACAAGACAGATAATAACATTAAATTAGCTCTTACCAACAAATATTACCTTAAAATCGCATTGAACAATTAAAACAACAAACTACCTTGTTCCCGTTCCAGCTAGGTGCTTAATTAGTTTCCTTCAGAGCCGTAGCGACATGTTTTCCCTCATTACTTCCGTGTGTGCATCTCACAAACTAGTCCCCCTTTTGTAAACAAGATTACAGCTCCGCTAGGAGGCGCCAAAATACAGGACTCGTAATATTAAAAACCAAACAAGGGGGAACTAATTAAATACAGCACTGAAGTGGTTACCTTCTTAATACATCCCCTTTTAGAGCCAGTTACAATGACCCTGCAGCAGGATAGCAGGAGGCAACTCAATTGCAGAGTGAATGTCATGTAATAATAAAAATACAATGAGAGGTCGAGAACTAGAAGGGAATATCAGGAAATTAAAAGGGACAGAGGATTTCAGGAAGGGTGTTTGTATGACTCAGAGGAATAATGGGCGTACCTTCCACATCCCAAATGTCATTCCAATCCAATATTTTACTTTTTCTCCAAATCCTCCCATCTCACTTCATTGCAGAATATCTTATATAACAGGAATTTCAAGAAATATATTTGGAGAAATTTGATTACAATGATTATAAGAAGGAGAGGCCAAAATTATTTGAGTGGAACAGCTTGAGGGTGTGGATGGCTAAAGGGATTGGGTGTGCTTTAGAGGGCGTATATAACCTAAAACAATAAAGTGTGCCGAGTGAGTTCCGAATCTTAATTCTCAAAACATTACTTTTTACCTACAAGGTCTGAATATAAGCAGCAGTTGTGATGCCATATACTCCAACACACCTTTGTTTTAATATCCATCTCTGTTCATAATAATTGCTTGCACTAGCATAATCACAACCTAAATATCTCTTTTTGTAGATGAAAGAGACCCTACGCAGTCTCACTGCACCCCCACTGATACACAAACAGGATCCATCTGGGGATCTGCTGTCATTACAGCCCCAGTGTGTGGCTGTCTGTGTTCAGAAAGAGTGTTTCACTGTTCCTTTTTGCTACATCCTTGATTATTCCCTGAGGGGATCAATAAAGTATTCTGATTTGATGTTGCCAGCACTTTTAACAACCTCTTTGTTTGCCCGGAAATAGCAATTGTGTGGAGGAAAGAGGTGAATTCACTACAGCTGCATGATATGACCTAAAATCAAACTCACGATTAATTTCACATTTTACCTCGATAACGATAAATGAACGATATTTTTTTTTGTGATTTTTTTCCCCCCTCATAGTTCATTGACAAGGTTTGTACTGTAAATATGCTCAAATATTGAAGGAGAGATAGTTTATCTAATTAAAAAGTGCTTAGTTTTGGTATTTTAAAATAACTGAAGGGAACACACAAAGTGGGAACTGTTATGGCTATTTATAGAAAATGTAGAAAATTTAAGTGAAAGCACACATTGCTTGAAATGAAAATGTCTTGAAATGAAAAAAGTCACATTTTAGTTTTATAAAAAATAATGAAATTATTGTCATGGGAAAAATACCTTGAAAACAGCTTCGGAATTTTGAGGTTGATACATTTTTGATTAATCGTCCTGCCCTACTACAGACCACCTGCATGAACGTGTGTGAGTGCTTTCCAAAGAGACAAAGACTAAAGATGGAGTGGTCAACAAGCACGAGGCAGGAACCAACGCATTCATGTGTCAGGAGGAAGGATGGTTGCTGCATCTAAGATCAACATAAATACTGTACATTCAAAAAGGTATTTGGTAATGTGCTAATTTGTTATTGTGTATTTTAAATCAAGCATACGTTGGAGACACATGGGTAAAAGATGTCCATGTAACATGCCGTTGGGCACCCAGGTATGCACTGTTTTACAGCACTGACACAAAATGACAAAAATCAAGTACAATTAGTTTCTAAGTTCCAGCTACATTCCCTGGTATTGGTCTGCAACACAACAGGTCATAAACTGATCTACACTTCATCATTACGCTCAATCCTATAGGTCAGATGCCTTACCCCCCAACTCATTACGCCCAAAGTCACTCAGCCTAACGTTATGTGACTTTAATGAGACATTAAACTGCACGCTCTCTCATAAATGTGAGCTACATGTTTCCTCAGAAAGCTAAGGACAAAAATCCGGAAATCCAATACATGGCGAGAGGATTAGAAGAGAGTGCACACTGTTAACTTATTGGTACACACACAAGCACCTCAGAACATAATGGGGCTCTATCGCCTGATCCATTTAATTGGATTTGTTTGAGAACTTGGCACCCAACCCCAAAAGGTGAAATGTGATACTGGAGTCTCTGGCGCAGCACTCGGCTTTCCAGTCAACCAAGGACCAAACCAGGCTGAGCTACAAATAACTCGAAGTGAAATGCTGCAGCAATTAGACTTTCCAATGAAGAAAAAAAAAAACTCATGTGTGCATATTGTGTGTGAGTGGCAGTAACAGAAGATCCAATGTCATTTAAAGTTAAAATCCAATTCTCTCACTTTATGAGCTTTAAGAAAGCATTAGGGCACGTGAACAGGACAACACTCAAACTTCCAGTATCTGTCCTTCTGCACGACGGACAGAAAATTGCCCGAATCACCACATTTTGCACCATCCTGAAATCTCTCCGACCCATTATCCTGTACGCACTTCCTTTTCTGGCAGAGCATTATATAGCGGAAACAGAAGGGGAACAGGATGATAAATATCTAGGAAGAATTCAAGGCAACTTCTTAGATGAAAAGAAAGAGGTATTCTAAAGAGGATGGACCTCGAACAAAATGCCGGTATTGTCAGTCCAAGTAAGTGAGGGGTCTTAACTTCAGTGGTTAAACACAAACACATTAACGACCTTTATCAGCCCCAGGAGACCAAGAATAAACAAAACACTCCTACAGACTGGCCCAGACAACACAAACTCTCCAAGAGCTGTCACATTCTCCAACACAGCTGAGAAACAAACCCACCCCCGCATATTTTCTTACAGTTTGACAACAGACCCACTCGCCTGGGCAACATCTACAAACAAACAGTGTATTGTCATTATTTGATTTGAAAAATAAATCATTTAAAAATCGTCTCCATAGAGCTGGGCGATATGGGGAAAATCAAATGCCACAAATTATTTTTGACCAAATTCATTGACATTGATATTGATATTGCGGTGATATTGTGGGGTTGAATACGTGTGCTTTCACAAAATATTTACACAATGAGATTTGTAATAAATAATCAACAGTGATGTGGATACAAAGCTTAAGTGGGTAAAGGCAAATATAGAACAGCTAGAACAGTCTGGTAAATTACTTTACTGTAATGCAGCCTTCAAAATCAGGAAGAGACCAAAACTTCCAAAACTATCCACCATCTGAAATGTAAAATTATATCTAGCCTTATATGTCGATTTCTATATAACATCCATATAAGGCCCCACCCCTTATTTTCCATATTCATAAATTAGCATTATTTACCTGTATTTGAGATCATAGACAAAGCTGCTGCCGAGCTTCTCTCCAATGGCCTTCTTAGTTTCATCCAAAAGACTTTTGACAGCCGAGTCTCCTACAGCCAGAGCGACAATGCGGCCCGCCGGCAGGGTCCCCAGCAGCTGGGTAAGCCGCCCGCTGTCATTACGAGACTCGTGTGTGTCGTAGCGTTCAGACAACAGCACAGCAGCTGTGTCCTGGTCCACCACACGCACGTTGATGCCTCTGCTGAAGTTCCGCTGGAAGGCATGACCACCTGTTGCCAGACCGGTGGCCGGGACACTTCGGGTCAGAAGAGTCCAGGAAACTCTCTTGGTGCCATGTAGCTCCAGAGTCCCACCAGCTGTGACGCCTATAAATTTGTGGCCCATGCCTGGCACTTCAGGGACTGCCTTGTCATCAGACCGACCCACAAGGGCAATGGTGGCGCGAGAGCGGTAGCGACATTTGGGACCACCGATGTGAAGGGCTCCACCATCTTCTATAAGGATGTGCCGTGTTCTCAAGGTTATGTTTTTGGAGCCTTCAGCGTTGTCTGCAAAAACCACTTTACCTGCAAAGAGGCAGAGGAAATATTCAAATAAAGTTATTTTGTGCTGTATGTTACATCCACACATCCATAAGCTGAACTTTATCTGCTGAAGAATGTTGCGCCTCATATTCAATTGACGTGAATCCATCAATGTTACAACTCAAAATGCTACTTGACATGCACATTGATGTGTTTACCTCCTGACTGGATGGTTAGGGTATGAAAGGTAGCAGAAGCGTCCAATCTGAACAAATGTCCCCTCCTGACAATAACGGCCTTCTCTGGTTGGTGGCCTGGGTTCCAGCTACTCAGGGATGAGTTGTGGTCCGGACAATTCTCTGCACACATGCAGGGACAAATTTCAAAAACTCATACTTTTCACACACAAAATTCACAGTTCGGTTCATATCACGGTTTTGGGATCATGGACTGGTCTTTGGTTTCATTCAACATTTTTGGTACAGAGGAGTACTGTACTCTTTGCCTCTGGCTAAGACTATATGAACCTACACACTTCTTAGTTGTGAAAAGATATAGGTTTTCAAATGCTTGCTTTATTATTTAAAGATTTAAAACGTCCACGTTATAGACTAAGGCTGTCAAAGACACCCACACAGGTGATTTCAGTTAAGCTGTCGGACTAGCACTTCTTCTAGGACAGTGTGGGTGTGTATAGACTGGTTGATTGACACCTTCCTGAGTCTTGTTAGATTAGGACCAATGACCGTTGTTTCATTCTTATTTGTAGAAAAGATTTGTGACCTAATAAATTCCCATCTAAGCTCCAGCTCACCTTAAACCTGAGCAGAGGTCTAATCAGCCAAAATAACTGAAATCACCTGTGTTCAAAGGATTTAACATACATATAATTTAATTACATTTTACATTTAATTACATATTATTCAATTTAATTTCACGTCACTTACTTGCATTGCAATATTTTTTGTACTATGGCCACCTCACTTTACAATACCTTTTATATAATTCCACTTTACATTCATTCAGTACTTTTTGCACATTGTCTGTTGTTTGCTTGTGTGTTGGTTTGTTTTTATTGTGGAAAAACTGCTCCATTTTGGATAAATAAATTATTATCTAATCTAATCTAATCTAATCTAAAGTGAAGCAGCACTACACTTTTTTAATCAACAGCATATAACAAAGTCAGTTCTCAGTTCTGTATTACTTCTCCATTAAAAACTGTTAAGTATTTCAAATACAATGGAAGGAATATAGCTGGATGTTTTTTTTCTTATCACTGTGCCACTGTGTTATTAAAAAATTAAAACACATTTTAAAATAAAACAAACAAGGACAACATGACCCAAACACACTATGTACTGTTTCAAAACAGCACCAATTTTTTTCCCAGTTTATTTTCATTTTTCTCCGCAAGAAAAAGACAGTTTTGGGATTTACTGTGTTGCTGAAATGTTGGTTCAGGTAACGTTACTTTAATAACATTCTGAAACTGCATATCTTTTGCTATAACTCCACCCAAATGCCTTAGTTATGTTATGTTATTGATATGTTATTGTCTTGTCTGAATCTGCATGGAGGGCATGTTTAAAGAGACTGACAGCTGCACTTGGCACCTCATCCGTGCCAACTGCGGTAAACTGCTCCATCCCTAATAACACAGTTGGTAGCAGCAAACATGCGCAGCAAATTGAAAAGCAACGGGTTACATAAAGAGATCTCTGTAATAAGCAAAGGCAACTGGACTGTCTAGAAGTTCTTGAAGACGTTACATAAAGTCACATAAATGGATGTATCTTTAAAAAAATGAACCTAAAACGTTTCAATTAGTAATTTGTAATACTGACCATCTAACACGTCTCCGCCTGTGAGACTAAGGACGAGGATGAGGGTGAGGAAGAAAGCCCCCATCGACGCTCCAAAACAGATGACTGTGTTCTTTCTTTGCTGGAGGTTCTGGGCACGCTCCCTACGCTGGTTCCCCTCTGACAGGTTGAAAGCGGCTGGGCGCTCTGGCGGGGGGCCGTGAGGTTTTATCGGTGGTGGCGGTGGAGCTTTAGCAGGTGGTGGCGAGCGGACTGGAGCCACCCGACCAGGGACATAACCTGGAGACCTCTGGTGGTTTCCATGGGGCGGAGCCACAAAGACCGGGAAGCGGCTGGGGCCATCACTCGTCGGCATGGTATTTGTGTCTTCTACCTGAGAGAAGAAAAATGACAATGTGGATTCTCTGAGGTAGTTTTTTTTTTTTTTTTTTTTGGGGGTGTACAGTCCAAGACTGAAAATTACAAATGTGCTTGATTTACTGCCACAATCAATTTTGTATCAACTAAAACAAAACTAAATGTATGACGGCAAAACTGTGAAACAGTCATTTAAAACTGAAGTCATTTGATTGTCAGCACAATTATTTCAAAGCGCACAGTTTAGAGCACACATGAGCATACGTTGGTAAAATAGCAAAATGATGTGTTAAGGCTAAAACAGAAAGGAGTGCATAAAAAAACAGACAGAAGAGGTCAAGAAGGAGTAAGAAGAAGACACTAAAATAGCTCATAAAACGAGAATAAAAACAGTAGGAGGTGAAGGAAGAAAAAGGGCTGATTCTGGGGAAATGGTTTACTCAAAAACAGTCAACGTAGAAGTCAGAGTGACATTGGCTGCTCTTGTCCACAGCGACGCAGGGGGTTTTGAATAATGGATCACAACATTCCTAAGATTAACACAGCCACAACAGATGGCACCAATTACAGTAGGGAAGGAGGAGAGAGCGCCAGTGCTCACTTTATTTCACACAACCGGAGGACGGACGGACACACACACACACACACACACACACACACACACACACACACACACACACACACACAGAAATGACACTGTAGAAAAAAAGGCTTCAATGACATTTTTCTTTAACCTGAACACCCTGTACCACAGCTTGCATCTAAAAGGTCTTCATAAGCAAAAGTCAGCAAGTCCAAGCTCTCACAAGTCAGATTCTGGCCACATGACTTTTTAGATTAGATTAGATTAAACTTTATTGTCATTACACATGTACAGGTACAAGGCAACGAAATGCAGTTTGGGTCTAACCAGAAGTGCAATAGCAGTAAGTGCAGGATATACAATGGTATATCCTTGACTTGATAAATGACCCAATCTTGTTAAGAGGTTGTTAAAGTGCAAAACTCCCAACAATTGTCCAAAACAGGCTCCTTGAACCAAAGTGATTACTTTATGACTTTAAATCATTCCAATGTGCACACACACACACACACACACACACACACACACACACACACACACACACACACACACACACACACACACACACACACACTCTGTGTACAGACTGACACACACTCCTGTGCCATTTCACAGATACACACACACACAACTGACCATTGTCCTGCCAAGCAAATTAGTCATCATTTAAGCCCAGAGCACAACAAACCTCTTCAAGTCATTAACAAAGCAATGTACAGTTAAGGGCTGCTTGACAAGGGCTCAGTCATTTACTGTATGTAGGCCACAATATACACTAGGCCCAACAGCAGCTGTTTCACCCACTTCAACCTGAACCATCCTGTTACAGTGTCTCTGGACCAATGATTCGGGAGGACTTTAGCTGATAATTTTCCTGGCATGTCATCAAGAGAGGCATGCTTAATTTTAGATGTCCATATTCTCATTTCAGACAGACTCAGAGGGAGCCCCGTGATGGGAAGTTCCCAATCTGTCTTTATAACCCTATCTCAAGCTATGTTTTTGTTCACATTCCTCACCATAAAAATAGCTGACTTGGTCCTGCTCATCTGCTACTAACTGACTTTCAGAGCATAAAGGTATGTGGCCTAACTCACCTTGGGACTATTACACTTCTTGAAAATACACTAATCACAGCTGCACAGCTGCTCTTGGACCTCATGTATTTCCTATTAACCTGGGACCCAGTCATTGCCTCCCTCACTCTCACCCTCTCCTGATTTCAGAGCTACTGAACTGAAATATCAAACAGATGTTGTTGGGGAAACACTGGAGTCAAAGTGGGATAGACCCACACACATTCATCAGCTGTTCATCCTGTACTTTGGACATCGAAATTAGCAGTGTAACAAACGTGCAAGCCACGTGTTTCCTAAACTATAGCTACGCCTAAATAGAGCTCTCACAACACATACAGCTAAGTTACCTCACTATTACCACACGTATAGCATTATAGCTAGTGAGTGAATAGGCTCGCAGCGATTAATACGGATGTCAAGTAAGGCGTGTCAAAGGGTCAGATTTCATTACTTAGCTATACTTAATGACTTATGTTGATTTATGGGCTTGTTTTGGTCTAAGTGACTCTTTCCAAACCACCTTTTTTTAACAATGAAGAAACACTAACGTTACTGTAGCTATGTTTTAAAGGACACTTGGTAATTTATCACCGACATTTCACCACGAAGAATAACCCTAAAGAATAACATGTAACGTTAGGTCAACTATGAAATGTTATAAATATTTTAGTTTTCATTACAATGGCTTTTCTCCACTTTGGCAGTTGGCTAGCTAAGGTAAATTGCAGATGGGACACGTAGTTAACGTTACCATTAGCAACAGCTTCACACTGCATACAACTTTTAAACATTAGCTTGGACCCACAATATGCAGTAATTGTTACGTTTTATTAACCCTCATGAGAAGCCTCTTCACAAGAAAACATCCCACAACTCAACACGGGGAATCCTCAACCACCCCCAACGGTTGACAGACAGACACAGACACAATGTAAGCGGTTGGACACACGGTGGGCTCGTAAGTTAACGTTACCGTTGGTGAGACTGTCCAGCTCCTCTCCCGCTCTGTCCATTCGCTCTTTGCCGAGCCGTTAAAAACGCTGACCCGGTGATGGTGAGACGAATGAATATGTTCCCACCCTCGCAAGTTTGATTTTCGTGTCCCTTTTTATATACTTTTTCTTCACATGGTGTGTTTTTTTTCTGCTGATGGGCTGTCGTCCGCCTGTCGGTCAGCCCCCGGTCCCACCGAGAGGAAACCAGGCGCGGCTTCAGAAAGAGGAAGTGGTGATGCGTTCACTCTGTCGGACAAAAAAAAGCAGAAGATCCGAGACACATAAGGTTGATGAAAAAAAAGGTTGGAAATTGTGATGGTAATGATGAAGCTGATAGTGATAATAATAATGATGTAGTAGTAGTAGTAGTAGTAGTAGTAGTAGTAGTAGTAGTAGTAGTAGTAGTACCGGCCATCTACCTGGAAAATACTATACTAATACTAGGGTTCAACATTAGCACAATTTACTAACCAAATGTGTTATGTTTTAGGTTGTAGTTGTATTAATATAACCATTCTATCAGTTTTGTATTAGCCTACTAGCCTGGTTGCAAGTGCATTTTACATTAATGATATATGCTGAATTGTACATAAAACCAGCATGACAAAATCCTAAAGGACATGGGACTTTGGTGCTGGAGTGAGTTTGGACTTTGAGAATGGGCACACCACCAGCAATACTGCTGCATTCCTATGTTGCCAGAAGTGAGATGAGGTGCCCTGTGACAATATGCTACAGTATGGAGAAAATGGTTATGTTACCACATCGTGATTTACACACTGACAGTCTGACAGTAGTTTGCTTCTACCGGAGGGAACTCTTTATAGCCAGGGATCTGTGAAATTGACAGTAAAGTGCAAGAGCACTGTGACAGAAACAGTATATTCCTAAACAAGCACAGTGGTAATTTTGCAGGTAGAGCAGAAACTAGCTGTTGTTGTTTTTTTTGTTTATTCATATGATAAAGCAAACATTGAAGTTTTATTATGTGGCCTGTGCATTTTTATTTCCAACCTAATGTTTCATGAAGGGGGACAAGGCTTTATGAAAGGAGTGAGGGGTTTCCGAGGAGTCTTTGAATGGGTCACCTAAAGCACTTTAGCGGCATAAATTGAGGGGAGGAGGTGTAACACTGCCGCCTGCTGGTAATAACGACACTTATTATTTGATTTGTTGTTTCCGTGTTGGATCCATAGACCATACAGTCAATGGTTGGATCTAGACAGGAGGACAGTTATAATAATGCATGAGTAACCTCGACCCTGTTATCAACTTAAGTTATGGACATCCTTTTAAGGACAATTTCGGCTATTAGGAAGCTATTAGACAAAGCAGGCTAAGTTGATATATTAATACTGTGAAAGAATAAAAAACTTTCAGGAGGGGGCCTAAAAAAACGTGCTTAAACGTATCATTTCAGATAAAGGGGAAATAAAAACGACATAGTATACAGGAAAAAAATGCACATTCAGAAAAGATTTACAAAACAGTCAGAAAAAGAGATAGACTGTTTATAATTGAATAAATAATATAATTGAATAAATTGACTAGGCCTACGCCACATATTTTCACTAATATAGCCTTACTCTTATTTTAGATTTTTTTTTTTTTTGTCAATTAATGTGATGAAATTGTAGCTATTTTAAGATGTTAAAAGAAATCGGACAGGACCAGTTTTATAATTTAAAGATTTGTTTATGTCCATGTCATGACAAACATGTGGTCAAGGGATCACCCTGTTTTAGCCAACAACTACATTTGCGCTATATAGCCTATATCTTCAAAAAATACATTTTGAGATTAATGGTAATTTAGTTTGAGAATATAAATGTGTTGAATGATATTAAATTGGTAGCAATGGATACCACTGGTCAACGTTGACGTTGTTCTTCTGAGTTATGTGTGAGGAAAGAAAAGGAAACCCTCTGCCGAAACCCGGGATCGAACCAGGGACCTTTAGATCTTCAGTCTAACGCTCTCCCAACTGAGCTATTTCGGCTTGTTCGGAATGTGATAGGGCGCTGTCTGTTAGAAATATAACATAACATGACACAATCTCAATTACAGTTCTGCGACGCCTCCCGTCCTTTGTACACCCCAGGTGCTAACATTGTTAACACCAAATATGTCACGTGAACTTTGGCCTTGACATGGTAACATTAAAGCCAAAGGCAGCTATCAAAATGAAAAAAAGTAATTTTTTTCAATTTGATTCATATCCAACGTTGGACGAGCGGTTTGACAGACACAGTTAGCAGCTAGCTGATGTTAGTTAACTCATTTATAGAGCTAGCTATAACGTTTGAATATTGGACATTGGCCAGGTCGAGTGAAACACCACTAGTTAATGAACGGTAATGTTTTGACTGTTGGACGAGGTATGCAACCGTTTTCTACTAACACATTCGTCATATTTGTTTTTCTTTTCTTATTTTTGTTGCAAATTTTACAAACATGTTATACAATGTCTAAACAATTCGGCATCGTACATCATACACAGAGAAATGTGTTTCTCTTTTACATAGAGATAGGCATGGGGAACTTTCCATAAGATCGTCTCTCAATGCAAATCAAACCAGCTATTAAGCTAACTGAAATAAAACCATGCCAATCTCCAGGTATGGTGAAGGGTATGTGATGATGTGGAGTTAGTTTAATTCCAAAGGCCAAGGGAACTTTATGAGGATGCATAGTATCCTGATCCATGAAATAACTGGCCTTTAAAAATAAAAATGTGCATGCCTCTATGGGAATTTACATAGGTCTGTGTGTACTTATGCCCACTGTATTTTAAGGAAGAACATTTATTTATTTACAATACATTATTCATTTACAAACAACATTGGTGTGCTTCCAAAAGATGTTTTTTATTCCTCTTTTTAATCAACTTTAGCATGGGTGTGTAAACGTATTCAACCCACTGTATATGCAGTATATATATATATATATATATATATATATATATATATATATATATATATATATATATATATATATATATGTGTGTGTGTGTGTGTGTGTGTGTGTGTGTCTGTATATATATATATATATATATATGTGTATATGTGTGTTGTTTCCACATTTTTGTACTTTATTTGTTTGTTTATACTTATCAGTTTATTTTGTTCTGTGTCTGTATGCCAATGAAGTTAATTTAGGTTCTTATTACTCATGTATGAATAATCAGGATACCAGAAGTGCATTTTCAAATCCTGACTAATATGCCCAATAAGTTATGGAATATTGCTAGAATTACAGAGACATAGAAACCGAGTAGATCCCAGCTATTAGCGTTTCTCCAGAGATGAGCCTGGTAGGCTCGTTGTTAGACCTCACCAGTGACGTAAAGAGGTCTGTAGTTTATTAGAATGTCCACCAGGTGCCAGCGTAACTAGTCTAGAAATGCTATGTCTACACTATAGGGACCATAGACATATAATAGGGACACTGTTCTGGGCACCAGCTCAGAGAAACTGAGACTATCTCTCTATCCCAAACAGGGTGCAAAATGAATGGCTGGTGATTGTTCAAATTTTACCAAGGCAAGGCAAGGCAAGGCAGCTTTATTTTTAACCAGCTTTTGGCTAGTGTATGGTAATGCTAATTTTTTCCTACCATGGTCCCTACCACAAGGAGTACAATTAGACCAGAATCATTTTTTATACATAAAAAATGATTACAGTAAAAAACCATTTGGCATTAAAGCAAGGCAGAATAAACAGTTTGTAATTAAAAAATATATACATTTAAATATATGCATTTTTGGCTATATATAGAACCAATGTAAACTGACAAATAGTTACCATTTATCACAATTTTACATGTGATCTGTTTAGTGATACAGTCAAGGAATTGAAAATGAATTACATAATAAATCATGCATGCAATTAAAGGCAAAAAAAGCAAAATTCAACTTTAGTTAACGTTGACCGTGTGTATTTCAGCATATATTGGTTTATTTCTGTATTCATCCATGCATTTATTGACTAATAAATAATTACGTAATGTTATGTCCTCCATAGCACCTTCCATGACCATGACCATGTCATAGAAACTGATTACAGCTGAGATCTATCTAGCTTTTCACAGCTTGCTGATAACTAGCGGATCAGACAGCAGAGACCTGAAATCCCAGTTGCAGTCCTCCTTGCCAGACTGGGTCTCATGGGGTGTTACCAGATAGTTGTACTGTAGCAGATCAGAAATGTATTTTGGCCCTAAACCGTTTAGTAGATTTATAAACTAATTAGAAGGTTTTGTTTATTTGTATATCAATAACCTTTGGGGCACATGGAAGCTATGTAAGCACTTCAGAACTGGAGAAACTTGAAGACAAAAATCTCTGTTTTTATTGGTTTTAGATCTAAATAGATTAAAATTGGCCTGAGTGACTAGTATAATTAGAATCCTGGCTTTTGGTATTCCAATCAGAGCATACAGATCAAATATGTATTTCTACTCCGTTTGGTGTTAGTAATGGCGTATGGGAATACTATCATCTTTAATATTTACATGGATGACCTGTCTGACCAGCTAAGACAGTAGACAGGATGCATGAGTAACATGCTATTGAACCATCTCATGTATGCAGACGACTTGGCTGTTGTCTCTCCTAGCAGTGCAGGGTTTCAGGAGCTGCTGAATATATGTTCCAATTATGGTGTTGAATTGATGTGAAATATAATGAAAAAGTTTGGTTATGATCTGTAGAGTGAAAGAGGATAAGGACCTTATTTTTCCATCTTTGGGCAATTAACTGTTGGGTGCAAAACTAGATATTTGGGTCACATCTTAACAGATCAAATGTCAGATGATGAGGACATGTATAGGCAGCGCGCATGTTATATACAGGCTAACATGTAAGTTCTGTGTTCTGATTCTGTTAAGATAAACCTCTTTAAAGCATATTGTACTGCATTTTTATCACACTTTGGGTCAAGTACAGGCAAGCTTGTAAGCTCTCGCTTATAATGATTGTTTGCGCATTCTACTAAGGAAACCTAGGTGGTGTAGTGCAAGTGAATTGTTCTGTCAAGCAGGAGTTCCTCATTCTCCGCTTTACTGAGGAATTTGATGTATAAATGTCGCCTGAATTCTTCTTGTAACTCTGTCATTTTACATCTGATTGACCCGAGGTTCAATGCTTTGCGATACCAGCTTATGGGATCACTGGTACGGCTGTCTTATTTAATTGGTGTCTTCGTGTATCTGTATTTGTTGTTGTTGTTGTTGTTGATTTATGGACCATGAGTCTAATAATAAAAAGGCTATCTAAAAAGGCTATCTTCCTTGACATACGTTGTAAATGTGATATTTGTTTTGGCCCGTACGGGGATCGAACTCCCGACCTTGGCTATCCTGAAGACCCTCGCTCCCAAAAAGAGTGCTGCTGTTACCCGATTGTGACGTAATAAGAACAGTAAATGAAACCTACTAAACAGAAAGTGAAAGTAACTGGGCAGACAGAGAAAGCGACAGCTTACTGACGGTAAGGCTTCAATGTTTTTACATCTTTAGTTAGATTTAAGGAGAAAGGAATACAGTAACCTACAGCAGTCCTGATACAGTAGTAGGCGATATGATCATGTAGCGTGTTTAGGCTGACACAGGTTAAAATATATAGTCGTGCTAAAAAGCCCTGAGTTTTATCTGATTGTTATGTAGGCCACTTCTCTGTTTTCGTTGCTTAAAACTTTTTTGTTTTCTATTGCTTTCACAGAGGATATTTAGAGATGGTTATTCACTTTAGTGCTTCTAAAGTAATTTGCTTTGTATGCTGATGCTTGTGTAAAGCTCTAAAAAAAGGCCTTTTTTTCTGAATTGTTTCTATATAAATAAATCACCTTGCTTTCTGAAACAAACACCTATGGTTATATAGTTATATATAAGTTCACAAACCATAATGTTCAAGTAAAGTTGAATCTGATTAATAACGGAATACAAACCAAATAAGAGTGCACTGAAACAAGCAAGGCCATCAAGATTCAAGTTGGGCATCTTTTACTGGGACCATAAAGCAACATGTACAAAATGAACAGACAAGGGAGCAAGCACAGATGACTCAATGAGCAAAAAAGGTCACTTAAATCCCTATGAGGAAACAAGAGAAGACACAAGTCAAGGCAAGTTCATTTTAGATGAAGATTTAGATTAGTTTATTGTCACATGATAAGACATAAAGTACAACATCCGTACCCTGGTCCTTCCAGCGTACACAAATACACCCTCTAAATAATAAATAAAACCCCAAATACCTATAATTATTGGCATAGCACCTCTCACCAACAAGGCTATTAAGGGTGCTTTAAATAAAACATAAAGCGACATCAAGACAAGTCGTTAAAATAATTACAGTGTGTTTAAAGACAGAAAAAGTCTGAGCTAACCACATGGTTCAATTGCATTTACTTGCCTTTGTTAAGTAAAAGTTACACCCTGATTGCTCATAACATGCCACACTGTGTTCATTTCTCACAGAAATTCAGGTCTTTGCCGGACTCAAACAACACCCTCTATCGGCCACATTCCTAAATCAGGATGGCAGTGCAGTTCTCTGGCTGGGAGGTGGTCGACGATGGTGCTTCTTTTCCCGGTGTGGAGCTGGAGGCGTCCCAGAAACCCCAAAACCGGGGTGTCTACACTATGTACCATGGGACCAGCATTGCCAGCGCACGGTTCATCATTGCCAATGGCTTTAAACAGTCATCAGGTGGCATGCTGGGAAGGGGTGTGTATGTCAGTCGTGACATAAAGAAGGCGGCTCATTATCCATTAAACAGTAACAGCTCAGACCGCGTGGTCTTCAAGTTACACGTGCGTGTCGGCCGTGTAAAGCGCATTGACATTGACAACCATCCAATGCAGTACACCTGGAGCACCCAGGGCTACGACACTGCCTGGGTGCCCCCTAAGTGTGGCCTCAAAGCTGTGCGCAGTGGACTAGAGGAGGATTGTGTGTTCGATCCTAAAAGGGTGAAGGTGGTAGGCATAGCAAAGGCACCAGACGCCATTATACAGAAGGAACTTCAACAGCTTCTATCAAAAGCATCCAGCAGACCTGGATCAGGAGGTGATGCTACTGCAGATGTGTGTTCACTGTGTAAGAGGAAGAGCCAGCAGGGGGCTCCACACATCAAACAACAGTGCTGGGATTGTGGGCAAAACATCTGCATTCTCATGTCTAAGCACTTCTGTCCAGCCAAACCCTGACCCTGAGGGTAGTGGATATAGATTAGAATAATAAGTCTAAATTCAGGTTGTAATCATTTTGGAACATGAATCATAGTCTCAATCTTTCCTTCCATAAAGCAATAGCTGTAATTGGTGCAGCATGTTCTAATAGATATACTGCTGGACATGTTTTGGGGATATCTGTAAATGATCTATGATTGAATTGAGACGAGTAAACCATACATCTTGTTTTTACAGAACTAGCTTTGCATTCTCTGATCAGCATGCATTATGATGAAATTACTTTTTTACTGTCTGACAGTGGACATCAGTTACTTTATGTAATGTAAATTATAAAATATGTGACTGAAATGACAGGACTAAAGCCAATAAATGTCTACATTGCCAAACCCATATTGTCTTTATGTTTGATATGATTCCATATTTAGTGAAGAGAGTCAGAAAAATGCATTTACAGTAATAGTGATGATTTCAGGCTTTCGATAAAGCCATAGCTTCATAATTTCATACTTTTTCAAAATTCAAGGTGGTGAAGGGTAGAAAAGCGGTGAATGAAATATTCATTTTTGCAAGTCCCGAAAAAGAAGTACAAACTGTCACAGTCAAAGTTGTGGTTAAAAACTGAACAGGCAATACAAAGTGTGACAGTATTAATTTTCACGTGTGACAGAGAGATAGATACGTGTGAAGTGAGGTTTCCACTTCACACGACACAGACTTACTGTATGTAGTTGGATTTCTATGGCAGAGCAATTTAAAGTATAACGGTATTGTTACTATAAGCTGAAATAAACCTATATTATCTCTTTTGGAGTTCCAAGTGTCTTAGCAGATACAGTAGTGAGAATAAATCACAGGACAAGTTCAGGAATGAGTTAGAGTCAAGGACATACCAAGATAAATAAGAATAAAAGATAAAAACAAGAATAACAGCGATAAAATAAATGCTGAGCTGTTGTCACTGGATGTCTGCACTGGATCAATAAAATGAGTAAGTTATCTTAAAAGAAGGAAAAGGGATACAGCTTTTCACAGGGTTTTACTTGGTCTGGTAACATTATCACCCAGATTAAGCTAGATTTAGACAGGGCCTCAATATCAGTTACTTAAGCAGCACCCAAGGTCCTTCTCATGACAGTTTTAGTAGTACAAATTAGAAGTTACAATTAATCATATTACCAAAACCAATTCCTACACATCCAAACTGGGGTTTTTGGCAGACCTTTGTGGACAGTAGTGGGCTGTCAGTGGCAGCTGACATTAACTGTTATAATGTTGCCTAAATTCAGCTCTGTGTCAAGGGAAAAAAGCTGTATCTTTGAAGGGTATCTTCAACAAATTTCTATTGACAACCCTTTAACAAAGGAAAAAAGGTAAGTGGCCCGTACGGGGATCGAACCCGCGACCTTGGCGTTATTAGCACCACGCTCTAACCAACTGAGCTAACCGGCCGTGGTACCAAAAAGGCGAAGCAATGTATATAGTTCTCTATCTGTACAAAACTCGAAAAGGTACACAGTTACTTTAAATTTACGATAGGTCTACTGAAAAGAAAGTGAAAGTTATTCAGATGAGAGAACGAAAACGACTCCATACTGACGGTAGGTTTGTGGATTTAAGCCTACTAGTTAATGTTAAATCACAAACTTAAACGAGCTTATAGGCAATTAGATATAAATAACTTAACCAGTAGCCTAGGCTAATTGTCTTCTACCATAGGCTATAGTTAATTAACTATAGGCTATAGTAGAAGACAGTTAAAGTCCGTCGTTTAACTCTGACTTAAAAGCTGTTTTTCTGCAAATCTAACTGATAGGCTATTCTTCCATTCAGGTGGCAGTTTGTCTTAATGCTACATAATGCTAGGCCTACAGTATTATGGTAGGCTATTGATTACTGAGCCTTTTCTTACGCCACATTAGTATCTAGGCCTACATTAGCATTAAGCCTACGTAAATTGATGGGTTAACTCCAACTTAACTCTTAACTCTTCTAACTCGTTTAACTCTAGTTAATAAAGACGAAAAATGGCATCCTAGGGTCACAAATGATGCGTGTGACTTAGTCTATCTGTGTTTTCCTACGTCGTCTACGCTATGTTATCCGACAAATTCTGTGACGATAGAGTTTAAAGTAGGCCACAGATGAAAAACAGACAGATGTTATATAGACATGTTTTTGCTGTTTCTACCCTTGATATCTTTATTACCTGTATTTATAATTTTCTGCTCACTGTCTGTTGTTTGGTTGTTTGTTGTGTGTTTACTTGTGTGTTTGTTTGTTTTGTTTTATTGTAGAAAATGCTGCTGTAATAAGGGAATTTCCACGTTGTGGGATGAATAAAGTATTATCTAATCTAATCTAATCTAATTATATTGGCAAGTTTTGGTAGCCGCTGAAATACAGTGTGTGGTGAAGTACCCTATAAAAAAATGTTTATACCCACAAAAAAATCCTAATTGGGACACTAAATAGTATGGTTTATGGGTCACCAATCATGGAAATTGACTCTCAGTCTCTCATGAATTTATGAACATGGTGCCATTTTTGCATTTAATCTCACAGAGCTGCTGTTCCTGAACAGCACCCCTTGTAAAAACAAGATGTCGCTGCCTTTCTTTGGCTGGGAGGTGACCTATGATGACGACTCTCCTCGTGTGGAGCTGGCGGCGTCTCAGGCGCCCAAAGACAGTGGTGTCTACACCATGTTTCATGGCACCAGTGTTGCCAATGCACGGCTCATCATTGCCAATGGCTTTCAGCAGTCATCAGGTGGCATGCTGGGTAAGGGCGTGTATGTCAGCCGTGATAAGAAAAAAGCGGAACGGTATCCTTTGAAAAATGACCCTTCGAATCGTGTGGTCCTTGAGTTACAGGTGCGCGTGGGCCGTGTCAAGCGCATTGACATTGACAATCATCCCATGCAGTACACCTGGAGCACGCAGGGATACGATACTGCCTGGGTGCCACCCAATTGTGGCATGAAAGCCGTGCCCAGTGGCCTAGAGGAAGATTGTGTGTTTGATCCCAAAAGAGTGAAGGTAACAAGCATTGCAAAGGCACCAGACACCGTGCTGTCAGAGCTTCAGCAGCTTCTAGCTAACAGTCTAAGGAATCCTGCCAATGCAGGAGATGGCAGTACTGTGGATGCGTGTTCACTGTGTAAGAGAAAGACCCAGCAGGCTTCTACACACATCAAGCAACCGTGTTGGGGCTGTGGGCAAAACATCTGCACTCTCATGACCAAGCATGTCTGCCCAACTAGGTTTTGAGAGGGCATAAGGGCCTGAAAAACGGTGCTGTTGTGAAACAGATGTAACGAGGATCCACGTCTGTATGGCCTTCTAATGGGGTGGAGGGAAAACTAAAGCTAAAGTTTACCAAAAAGTAACAAAAATGA
This sequence comes from Percina caprodes, assembly GCA_013375575.1. Taxonomy (NCBI): domain Eukaryota; kingdom Metazoa; phylum Chordata; class Actinopteri; order Perciformes; family Percidae; genus Percina; species Percina caprodes. The sequence continues at coordinate 2,513,203 of JABXJD010000035.1, read as the reverse complement.
TGAGCTGCAAAGAATAATCAAGTAGTTGTCAACTTTAAAATGAATCAGCAACTATTTTGATAAACAATAAATTGGGTTTGAGTCATTTTTTTATGATAAAAATCCTATGATTCCAGTTTCTTAAATATGAATACTTTATAGTTTCTTCACTCCTCTGTGACAGTAAACTGAATATCTTTGAGTTGTGGATAAAACAAGACATGAGCATGTCATCTTATTTTTTATAGACCAAACAAATAATTGATTAATCGAGAAAATACTACAATAATGGTCGATACTTGCAGCCCCCTGTGTTACTTTCTTTTCCTTTTCACATATCAACAACTGTAATTGGTGCATAGTTACTGCTGCAAGTGTCTTAGGGATCTCTGTATTGTATCTGCCAAGTCCTTTTGCATGACTTTAAGTATGGAAACAAGCCATTTTATATTCCATTCATGTTATATTGAACAATCTATATGCGTTAGGATGCAATCAAGATGAGCCAATCTTTTTGTATTGAGCAATATACGCCTTTATTTCAGGCTAAATGTGGACATTGGTTATTTTATGTAAAGTCCATTTTGAAATATGTGATAAGGTTTATGAGTTGGATTTGCTGAATTGATTTGATTTCCTGAATACTGTCTACTGTAAAACCAAAGAATCTGTCAATAAATATGGATATAATATCCAGTTTGATATGATTTCTTGTTTACTGAAAAGACCCTGAAAAACTGAAAGAAACCACTTTAACCTGTGCATAACTCTGCTAAGCTGCATGATTTCATAATGAGGCATTTGCAAAAATGCAGGATGAAGAAGAGGCAAGCAGTGAATTAAACTCCAGCAGTCTTTGATCTTCATTCATTTTGGAAGTTGTTGCAAAAGGACCTGCAAAAAAGATGACAAGGCATTTCAAACTAAAAGATTCCACAAAGAATATTAGGATATTAGTGCCGACATACTGTACATAATCACATAATCATAATATGTGAATATTATGAACACAATATACATTGTCATTTAAAATGATGTGGAGTTTTGCAGAATTAGCCGGTTCCAATGTTCTGTCAAACAATAAATTTGAGTGCTGATTGAGTCCCTTGTGAGTATCAATAATCTCAATTATGTGATTATTTGGAATCCATATCTTTTGATAATCAGAGCTTTGGTTACTAAATGTTTGGTAACCAACTTGAGTCAAACCTGAGTTCTCTGTGAGGATACCTTCAGGTACAGTAAGTAATTTTCATAGCTGAGGTTTTATCCTCTGCACACTGTCATAACCTGTGTACTGCCCTGCACGCTACCTCTACCTCCCACAAGTATTCAGCCTGAGGACGGCATACTGTACCTCAGCTGTCTCTGTTTTTCTTGGCTCTACTTGTGTCCCCTGCATCAACCCACCAGTGTTTAGCCCGAGAGAAAGATGCCTTTTAAATATGAATAATGTGCTCCTTGCACGAAAAGTGAGAGGGTTATGTTTCCTCGGCAGGAAAGGATTAGACAGAGGTAGACATGAGTAGAAAGGCAAAGCAGTTTGTGGTGGAAAGTGAGGGTGTGGAGGTTGAGGAGGCAGACAAGCATTCAGAGATGAGATGTGCAACTCTCACGACAAGATTCCATCTCCCCAAAATAAGTTTTGATTTAACCAAAACAGAAACTTTAATCCTAAAATGAATCAAAGATGTTTTAGGGAAATAATCATTGATCCATCAATCATTTTCATGTGATGACCAGATAAAAACTGTTTCCAGTTCCTGCTGTTGTCACATCATCATTTACTCTGCACATTATTTAAGCATTTTTGAATGACTTCAGTAACATCATGGCACATGTTTAAGTGTGGAACTAAAGAATATACAAATACACAAAAACAACAACAGCATGAAAGGGTAGTGAAATACACTAGGAATCCAACAAACAACGATGGAAATAAATGCAAAATGAATCAACTTGAGTATCATTTACAAAAATAAAATGGCAGGTCATACACAACCCTCCATCCATCCATGCATCCATCCATTCATCGGTCCATCCATCCATCTATCTGCAATCTCAATCTTTTGGTCACTACCCAACGTTTTTTGACCATGGGTAAGGGATTGGAATGTGGACTGTCTGGTAAATTGAGAGTTTCCGGCTCAGCTCCCTCTTCCATCACAGCAGTCAGCTATAAAGCCCACATCACTGCTGACGCTGCACCAAACAAACCACACCAACCACCTGTCCATCTCACCTGTGAACAAGACCCCGAGATACTTGAATGATATTGTTTGTGGCAGTAACTCACTCCTAATCCCAGAGGGAGCTATCCACTGTGAACCGTGGAATCACTCAGTAGACATTTAAGTCTTAGCAAATGAGGTTTTATAGTTTGACTTATGAATATGTTATCACATTAAAAACCTACAGCCAGGGGTGTATAGAAGCTACGTTTCCCCCTCAAGAACGTTCTGGTATTTTTAGTCCAAAAATTACTCAAACAATGTAAGAATAAGTGAAAAAAAAAAATGTTCAAGGATAACTGAATAAAAAGAAGAGTCAGTGTCTCTCCATGATGATTTTAGTCCTGGCAGTATCAAAAATACATCATGCATTTAGTAATGAATTATATTTATAAAATGTGGGGGACATTAAGGAACTAGGACTCCTGACTTCACCATTCATGACGCCTGAACTCGTCCTGACCTCACATGTGGAGAGAATATAAATTGCACATCACACACAAGGAACACAAAGCAACAAAGATATTAGACAACAAAAGCAAAGAAACACAAAAGAAAACCACTCTGTGACCACAGAGCCATGATGACACTGCTGCACAGCTGACATTAATTGACACGAATTACTCGTGGACAGCAGACACACAACACACACTTTCAGAACAGCAAAGTCCTTTATACGTTCCAGACTGAACTTCATTGTGTAACTGCATTATGTAATTTAAAACAATAAGAACATTTAGGTTATTTTTGTGGTACATTTTAACTGGGAGCTGTGTTCTATTTTGTCATTTCTGCAGTGGTGGAAGAAGTTAACTCTAGATCAGATCATTTACTTCAGTAAAAGTACTAATACCACACTGGAAATACTGTTACGAATAAAAGTCCTGCATTAAAAATATTAGATGAGTGAAAGTATGTACACTACTGGTCAAAAGTTTGGGGTCACTTAAAATTTCCATTCCACTTCCATTATACACAGAATACCAGCTGATCTGAGTGCGTGGCTGATCTCAATGCAATATCTACATTGCCCATGATCAGCAGCCATTCATCCAATGTTCCAAAGGCACATTCTGTTTACTAATCTGACATCATTTTCAAAAATTGAGAAACCATTGGAGAACCCTTTTGCAATTAAGTCATAATGTAATCTGAAAACTGCTGTCCTGGTTAAAAAACAACAACAATGCAACTAATCTCAGCTAGTATTCTGTTTACGATGGAGTGGAATGGAAATTTCTAAGTGACCCCAAACTTTTGACCGGTAGTGTAAGTATCATCAGAAAAATTTACTTAAAGTATTAAAAAATAAAAGTACTCAATGCAGAAAAGGCTTTACATTTTAGAAGCTGGAAACATAAAAGCAGGAGCATTTTTTAAAAGTGTGAAAAAAGTCCAAAGTAAAATCATTTCAGTTGTACTTGTAGGCAGTTATATTGTTGGGTAGTTTCATTTTTAATAAAACTTTTTTTATAAACTACACGTGTTTTGTGTGCAAAACTTAATTTATAAAGTAACTAAAGATGTCAGATTAATGTAATGCAGTAAAAAGTACAATATTTCTCTCTGAAATGTAGCGGATCAGAAGTAGAAAGTGGCACAGAAAGAAACGACTTAAGAAAAGTACAAGTACCTCAACATTTGTACTTAAGGACAGTACTTGAATAAATGTACTTAGTAACATTCCACCACTGCATTTCTGGGCTTCAAATACAAAAATCTGCTGCAACAGTTAGATTATCTAATAGAACACTGAGTGCACCCTCATGGTGTCCTCACAATAGAAGATCAACACCCTGACCCTGAGAACTGAACATTACCTGCTTCAGGCAGAGCAGATGGGAGAGGCACATATCAAAATAACTCCCTAAATGATGCTATTAAAAATCTCTATGCAAATATGTCAGCTGTTTGTTTCCCAGTTGTCATGGCAGTCTGTAATAAACGTGCAGACAAACAAAGTCTTCTTTTATTATTACTCAACACACCAAAAACAGCTTCTAAAATCAGCTTCTTCTCATGTTGGTTTTAGATGGTGTGGTTCAGTTACCTGGCTGCCAACAAACATTTAATAAATCAGTGTCTACAGGTGGAAAGCAAGTCAAATAAACCACTGCAGATGGCTTGAAAGGGCTCCTATTATTCTAGATTTTTCTTATTGTCATTAAATCCCATGAAAATCAACAATCAGTTGTTGCAGAAGAGGCCATATAATTCGCTCTCTCTTGGGATGTTTGACCAATCACGAGTCAGCGCATCGAGGCCTCTTGTCCATCACTTGTTCTCAGACAGCTGAAGAGGACAAGCACTGCAGCTGTGAATGGAGTTTTCCCCTAATTTCAGACTTCTTGAGATGATGTGTGTAGCCCGGAACAACCACATTCAGCTTCACGTTGCGCTTGTCTTTCCTCTGGCATCTCAGTAAATACTCCTGGATCTTAAAGTCAGACATCTCTGGTTCAGTTTTTACCAGACATCCTTTTACAGTGGTACAGTCACATATCAACGTACTGCATACTCAATCAGTACTGTATACTATGTACTAAATTAATGAAAAAGTATGCCATTACCAGCTCAGTAGTCTGAATCGATGACAATTCAATTATCGGATAAGCACCAGAACATCCGTTGTCCCTGGATCTTCTGTTGTTGCCGGATGTCCCTCGCCCTGCGAAACTCAGTTGCTTTCGGGAAACATCCACAAACTTCTAATTAGCAAGCTATTGCCTGAAAATGGCATGTTTTGAAGAAGATTTGGATTGTGCAACAAGGCAGGCCTGCTTGGCTTTTTTGGGGAATGATTTCAAAGCTTTACAAAAGAATATGTTTACCGCATTTACTCTCCGAGTTTGGGACCGATTGGCAAGGATTTGCTTTGGACAAAGTACACACGGTGAGACACTGGTTAAAGCTCACATTACTGTATTGTGTGAACAGTTAACTTCATTTAGTATTTTATGTGTCCAGAACTTATTCCGCATGTTAGGGAAAGTTGGAGAATAGCGGACCCAAAAATGCAGAGGCGGAAACTGAGGGTAGTTTTGAAGATTTAATAAACCCAAAAAGTGCACAAAACAATGGAGTCCTGGAAACAAGAAAGCAAAATGGGAACCAAAAATAAATTCCAATAAAAACAGATAGCACAGGAACACGAACAAGAACCAGGAAGACTAACAAACAGCTCTCCACACAGGAGACAAAACACACACAATGATCTGAAGAAGGACAGGGGAACACAAAGACTAAATACAGAGGGTAGCGAGGTAACAAGAGACAGGTGACACAAGGGCTGGGATGCAGGTGGAAAATATCAGGTAATCACAAGAGTGGGAAAACACGGGAAGTAAAACTAAACAAGACAACTACCAAAAACACCAAAAATAACACAATCAAGGACCAAAAACAGAAGAAACCACAGGACAAAATACAGAACAAAATACCAAAACCGTAACACCGCAGCACCGGCAAACAACACTACCCGCTCAGCAATACATCTTCTTTGCATTACGACTGAATCAATCAAAACCTTACAGGTGCAATGTCTGGTTGAATAAGAATTGTGTATTACAAATGAAAATCAACATTACCTCCCACACCTAATTTAATATGTCCCAGTATTAATTTGAGTTAAATTTAAAATTATTAAAATTTTTAATGTCGAATATTTTCTACAGTACATTATATATTTGAGCTCCGCAGACCAGCTCTCACAGCAAATGTACTGTATATAGATTTAAGGCTAAAACATTAGATAAGACTTTATAAAGTCTGTTATCTAATGGTTTAGCCTTAAATTAGCAGCATCCCTGAGCCTTTGGCTATGGTAAACCAGAAGGAATGTGCTCGCACATCTGCTTTGGCAGAATAGCTAATAGGAACGTTCTCTCTCTGAAATGACCCGTGATTGGCCAAAGTTTCCCGTCACAGGATAGATTTAGTAAAGCTTAAATATAGGGCCAAGGAGGAGATAGAGAAGTTTTGTTTTCTCTCAGACCATTTGAATTACAACGTGATCAATGACTGTGATGGATTTTTTGCCCAACAAGACCAAAGATAAACTGCCTCCCCCAGCTTTAATTTAAATTCCTGTTAAACCAACAAGATTGGTGCCAAAACCACAACGCAGGTTGAATCAAACTATGATCCTTTTTTGGACCCCTCCTTTGAGACAAAGGCTTAATGATGAGGCTTGAAATACTTCAGCAGGGTGTCAGCTGCTGTGATCATTGATGCTTTGATGTTCAAGCTCCAACTTGCCTCTGCCTCTTGTTTCCTGCAGCCGAGGAGCCAAGCCTTCTCTCGCAGCAGGTATGAACCAACACATCGGTATTCTGTTACCATGGCAGTGCAAATAACTAAGAGCACCTACTGCAGCATCACGCAACATCAAGAGCAGTAAGATACATGACAATAGTTCTTACAGCAGCGGAGTGAAATGTTCCCAGGACAGGGATGGATGGGAGAAGTGATGATACTGCGTTAAACTGGGATAAAGCTTTAAAGGTCCCATGTTATGAGGCTTTGAGGTGTTATGAGGTTTGGATGTGTTTAAATAGACCTTAGTGGTCCCCTAATATCATATCTGAAGTCTCTTTCCCAAAATTCAGCCTTGGTGCCACTAAAGCCAGTCCCACAATGAGCTTTCTGTAGTATGTGCCTTTCTGAGTCCATAGCTTTTAAGGAGGGGGTAAGGCTGAGAGTGTGGCCTTGACCAACTGCCGCTTTGCTCGTTTGAAAGCCAAGATGTCTCTCTCTCATGGGGGGGCCAAATTCTCTGGGCGGGCAAAGCAGAGAAAGGAGAAGTAAGATTCCAGATCGGCCCATCTGAGCTTTCATTTACTCAAAGGCAGAGCAGGACACCCAGGGCTCGCTTTACACCTATCGCCATTTTTAGCCACTGGGGGACCATAGGCAGGCTGGGGGAACTCAAATTAATTAAAAAAAACTCATGAAGTGACATTTTCATGCCATGGGACCTTTAAAGCATCTTTATCAAACGACCAGAAGGTTATGTAACAACACTTTCCCCACATCAAGTCTTTGTCTCTTGATCTGACTCTGATATTTGTCATCTCAGGAATGCATCTGAATCGACTTCACCTGAAGTCGTCACTATGTCTCCGTGTTGCAACAGAGAAGTTGGCCACATCCGCTCTGACACGCTCTGACTGTTTTTTATGGCTGCTTTTATGTATCAATCTACACTTCTTTCCTCTAGAAACTTCCTGCAGGAGCCTGGGACAGGTATCTAGTGTAAACTTACTGATGACCATCATAAAGTGTGTTTACATGCATTTACGGGTTTTTCTGTTACATTTATGCATGTGCACAACAAAGACTTCATTTTTCAATGTGACTATGTAATTCTACTCTATGCTGCCATTTTGTCAATTTGTAAAAAAGATAATCTCCAAAGCTTAGTGTTGTGCATAAACGCAATAAAGGTCCAGTAAACATGCTCATGTATTTGATGAACGGTGAACTGAACGGCACCCTACATCCCGGTTGTTTCGGTTTAACAAGGCAAGGCAAGGCAAGGCAGCTTTATTTGTATAGCACATTTCAGCAACAGGGCAATTCAAAGTGCTTTACACAAAATCAGTTAAAAGAAAATAAAACCGATAAAACACAGAAGAAACAGTTAAAAAATAAAAACAGATAAAACACAAGAATAAAAGTTACAGTGCAGTATAAAAGATTAAACAGTAAAGAAATGAACATCATTTAAAGACTGGCAACATCGAAAAGAAAGGTCTTCAGCATTGATTTAAAAGAACTGAGAGTAGCAGCGGACCTGCAGGTTTCTGGGAGTTTGTTCCAGATATGAGGAGCATAGAAACTGAAAGCTGCTTCTCCCTGTTTAGTTCTGACTCTAGGAACTTAAAGTAGACCTGCCCCAGATGACCTTAGAGGTCTGGGGGGGTCATAGTGTACTAGCAGATCAGAAATGTATTTTGGGCCTAAACCATTGAGTGATTCATAAACTAGCAAAAGAACTTTGAAATTAATTCTTTGGGGCACAGGAAGCCAGTGTAAGGACTTCAGAACTGGGGTGATGTGATCCAGTCTCTTGGTCTTAGTGAGGACTCGAGCAGCAGTCTGATTGATTTTTTAGGGAGACCTGTAAAGACCCCGTTACAGTAGTCAAGTCTACTGAAGATGAAAGCATGGACAAGTTTTTCCAAATCCTGTTGACACATAAGTCCTTTAACCCTTGATATATTCTTAAGGTGATAATAGGCTGACTTTGTAATTGTCTTAATGTGGCTGTTAAAATTCAGGTCAGAGTCCATGACTACACCAAGATTTCTGGCTTTGTCTGTTGTTTTTAACATTGTTGTTTGAAGCTGAGCGCAGACTTTTAATCTTTCCTCTTTTGCTCCAAAAACAACAAGCGTGCTAACTGGTGGCTTTCAGCCAAAATCGTCATTATTGCTCAGAGCAGCTCATTTAACAAAAAACAAACAAACAGGAACTTTTTGGGACGATAAAGTACACAGTCAATAACAGTTCAAAATTCAAAATTGTGAACTAAAAGTGAAAAACTAATGAAAAAGTTAATTTTAATCTGTGTGAATTGAATTTTGAGCTAGCTCTTGTCAAGTGTGGACCTGCACGACACTGCAAGAAACTTCCAGGTTAAATTAAGACTAAATAAAGTGTTTAAAAAAAGGTTTGTAGACTTAATACTGAAAACATCTTGTCCAAACCTCACTTACGCTTCAATGCAACTGTCAAAGAGAAACACTAGTGTGTTTCCAGCTGCAGCTAAACACAACAACAAAGACATGGGCGTCAGTTTCGTATGAAATGTCCTGGGGACAGATATGCATTTGGAAGTGCATTTTAAGAAGTGCTGGGTACAATGACCTATTCATTTTTTTTTTCTCTTTCGTGCAAGTCATGTTTTGAAAGACGCTGTCCTGTAGCTTACTAATGTAATAATGAATGAACATGTATACAAAAAGTGAGGATGTCCGGCAAGTTTTATGAAGAAGAAAGCCTTAAGTTTTCAAAAATTTTACGGGTACAAAATGTCTCATGACAAAATCTGATAGATACGCGTCCCCACCGTCCCCACCGTCCCCACCGTCCCCACCGTCCCCACCGTCCCCACCATCCCCATCCCCACCGTCCCCATTGAAATCAACGCCGATTAACAAAGGCAATTGCCTATTTATTGCCACTGGCCATAGGCAATGCATTGCGTGTGTGCAAAATCTGCTGTTTACTTGGTGGTTGTGGAGACAAAAGACACAATTCTATTCTCCATGACAACTCTTTAGAGTTCACTGCAAAAACGTGATATGGAGTTGTAAATCTAGACGTGTGGACTGTTTTTCAACTTTTCACTTTCACCCGAAGCAACACAACAAACTCAGACACAAAGGTCTATTGTTTCCTTATCGTAAAAGTGTCACAGCAGCATCTCTGTAACTCCATATGGTTTCACGTGGCATTTAGTGTGAACAAAAGAGTGACCTCTTTCTGTTGAAAACAACAATATGCTGACGTACAACTGCTTTGACACATGACAGCAGAGGATTTTAGTGTGTGAACAACAAACTGAGGTAAAAATAAAGCTTAGACTTCAACAACAGAAGGTGCTGCTTTAATGAAAACATCCATCATACAAATGTATGCGTAAAAGGGATTGGTGATAATTTAACACTATATGTACTGGAGAACAAAGATCTTGCTTTGTGGGATAAGCTGAGTGTGTTAAAGGTAGTTTCTTATTTTCATGACATAAGCTATGTTTCCATCCACACGTTTGTATCCGAATTAAGTGACATTGAATACCAAATGCCTTATGGAAACAATAATATGGAATTTCATGGCTATTGACTCAAAGGAAATACTTTGGGTCTCATCGGATTTTATCTTGATCGATATACGACCTATGCGATAAACTCTGATGGAAACGTTATTTGCAGAATTAATAATGAATTGCAATTAGATCATTTTATGGCTGCAACCTGCCACAAAACGAAGAAGAAGACGTTTTAGTTCATTTCCACCCAGTATTTCTGCTCCGTTTGCACACATGGCAGGTGTCAACAAAGCCAGATGGAAGTGGACGGACGAGGAGATGAGAGACTTTATGAATTTAATTTATCAGGAAGTCACGAAGGAAATGGCCAACAAAGGTTAGGCCAAGCCGTGGGACGGCCTCCGAAGTAAATGCAAGGCGCTCAAACAGCGAGACATGTCTCAAAAAAGAGTTGTCTCGCAACGGTGCCGGAGGTAAAATAAAAGGCAAGTTGCATCTGCATCATCATAGCAATGTGTTGATAGTGTCGTTCTCTTATTATAGCTGGATATGTCGCTATCAGCTGGCACATAAGCACTATTACAACTTGTGCAACATTGATCATTTGTTGGTAGACGGCGCGATCCATTTTGTCTAGAATAACTTTGTTTGCATATGTTTGCTTGAATGTGTTCAGTGCGAAAATGAATGGAAACACCTTAAAATGTCTCAAATCAATTCGATATGCCAATTTGATCGCAAAACAGCATGTGACGTCATTACACACTGGTTTTTATTCGCTTTAAAGCCGTTGGATGGAAACACACTTTCACCAACTTAATTCACATGAGTTTTTTTTACCAAACTTCAGATAATTTGATTGCTAAGTGGATGGAAACATATAGCTACTTATAGCAACTTATTAACTTATAGCTATAGTGTGCTTAAACCAACATAAATTTTGGTTTTCCCGCCCCTGTAATTACCGGATGTTGTTCACATGTTTCCCAGCCCTTGTGTCACCTGCCTTGTGTTACCTCGTTAACCTGTGTATTTAGTCTTTGTCTTCCCCTTGTCCCTTGTGAGATCGATTTGTGTTTGTGGTAATTTCACTGTGTCAGCATCCTGTGTGTTTCCTCATTTTCCCCTCGGCCCCATTTCATCTTGTTTCTTTGTATTTTGACCAGCTGTTTTTGGACACCTTCTGTTTTTCTGGATTTTTGTGTGTAATAAATCTCAAGCAACGAAACTTCTGTCTGCTCTCCTGCATTTGGGTCCACCATTCCTTTCCTACTCAGTCCAGTGCATTCCTCTCTCATTTCTTATTCTACTGGAGTCTCACTCCACCCGGTCTCTAGTACAACCTCCCGGACCAACTGACCAGTCGCCATCTCTTTTCAATCTCACAACCCATCCAAATCTATTCCTATGCTTTTAACATTCAATACAATCAATCATTCATTAAATATTGCAACACAGCCTCACGACAGTTTGTGAAATTGTCACGTTATTTTTAATCTATTGATTTGTGTACACGGACACGTTCGTCTTGTTGTTTTTTTTGTGTGCCAGGACAAACAACGGGGAAATCAAATGCCACACGAGGGAGACATGGCAGTCTCTGGGGGACGCGAGACAACAGCGGGACGGTTGGGTTTAGGAAAATAAGATTGTGGAGGAGGCCTGGGTAGCTCAGTTGGTAGAGTGGGCGCCCATGTATAGAGATTTACTCCTTGATGCAGCGGGCCCGGGCTCGACTCTGACCTGTGGCCCTTTGCTGCATGTCATTCACCCTCTCGCTCCTTTTATTTCTTCAGCTGTCCTGTCAATAAAGGCTTAAAAATGGCCAAAAAATAATCTAACAAAAAATAAAATAAAGAAGAACGTGGAAAGGACATGTCACAAACTTGCAAACATGAAGTTCAGTAAAAAATAGACTCAGGAACAAGTTAACACTCAAGTGTAGTATGTTTTCCTTTTGGCCAGCGCCTGAACCTCTGACACTCCTTCAGTGAATCATGCTCACATCCACCCTGAATAAACTCACTGGGGCTAAACTGAAGTGGCACTCAAAGAGTTGAGATGCATGAGAATCAGGATTTTGGTGCAGCATGTACGTCGTGGAGACGATCCAACATCCAGTGTAGTCTGTTATTCTTTTCTCCTCTCTGTGGTCACCATTGTCACACTGCTGTGTCTCATTGCAGCAGAGGGAAAACCAAAAATGTGTTTCTTAACTAAATACATTTTCCCACCTGCCTTGTTTAATGAGGTTGAATTGAACCTAATCTATATACCACTAGTCTATATTTGTGTTGGAATTTTAAACTCTGGACCATGGTTAACTGCTCCAGAGAGTCTGTGTGTTGACTTATTACGTGTGATGCAGTTGTGTTTTCGTGTTGTTATGCATCCATGTGTGGAAGTGGTATTTGTGTTGAGTTAATATACAGTTTGTTAAACCAGTGTGTCACGACTTCCTGTTGCACGCAGCGCTACATGACTGTACATCCCACACTGCAATAATGATATACAGTGTATTGCATACGGTGGTGTGTGTGTGTCTTGCGTGCAGAGAAAAAAGTAAGCGGATGATTAAGGAAACTCCAAAACATTCCAGAAGTTTCAGTGAGAGTTTTTGTGGTCAAAGCCTGAGGAGAGACAAAGAAAAACAAATCTAAAGTATACACGCAAGGAGAGGAGAGGAGAGGAGAGGAGAGGAGAGGAGAGGAGAGGAGAGGAGAGGAGAGGAGAGGAGAGGAGAGGAGAGGAGAGGAGAGGAGAGGTTTTGACCTTTGTGTACAAAGGTCAAAACCTTACCATACACTTTTTTTCTTGAATATTTTATTTTCAAATTTTTCAGGTTTTATGTAACAAAACCGGACAGAAAAAAAGAAAGCAAAAAACAAAACAAAAACACAATCAACAAAAAAACAACAACAACAACCAAACAACAGAGCTGCCAGGAAAATTAAGATTAAAAGCGTGTCTTGGATGGATGTCATATTGTTACTGTTATCTACACGGTCAGATGTTACAATGATACAAGTTGCAACACAGTCAGGAGCACATCTCTACAGAAAAGAATCAAATGTTTTAAAATAGTCAATGAATGGACCCCAGATGCTCAGAAAGCGGTTTCGTGTTTTAGAGTTTTGCATGCGTATCCTTTCCATCTGGATGATCCCAACATTTCATTAAGCCATTTTTGAAAGCAGGGAGGAGTGGGCGTCTTCCAGTCCAGAAGAATCATTTTCTTTGCGGCAACCATGCCAAGCATTAGTGCTTGTTGCATCAAAGAGCGCCAGTTCTGGGTCAGGGGCGATGTCCAAGTTAAAGACCAGACTAAACCACTGAAATACATCACACCAAAACTTATGTAATTGAGGACATAACCAGAAAAGATGCGATAGCGAACCCTCCGCACCTCTGCATCGATCACACAGTGAAGAAAGTGACAGGTAGATTTTATGCAGCTTTATGATATCAACGAATCCCTTGCCGCGTTTCCTGCATCAAACAGGCAAAGTTGTGAACCACATATTAGGTTTCAAAGCAGCAGCTTTATGAGTTTGCAAACACCCAAACTGATTGATTATTTGGTAGATTAAATTGCATTGCCAGCTGACCAAACAAGGCAAAATGTTTGTCCACATATAGGTCTTCAAAGGGCAACAAGTCCCTTCTCTCTCCAGTCTGCAAACACCCTATACTTTGACACTATTTTTAACACATCAAATCACATCAAATGTTGGCATAAGTGAATATGTTCAACATGTAATTTGGAGGGTGTAAGTTCAATTGTTTTTTAATTCATGCTTTTCTCCAGGTTTCTCTAGTAAATTTGCCTCTGTTGTTGTTCGATTGCATCTTATTGTTAAGTGAAATGATGACATGCAACGATCCACTTAGAGGCGAAAATCCTCGACTTGTCTGCCATGCAGCTGCAGCAGGAAATTTCTTGCAGCAGTGAAATGTGATGCAGACAGAAAAGTTTGCGTGCATCTAAAAATAATTCTTTTAACTCACAATAACAAAAAATTCCAAAGGTGGGTGGGGTTTACCTGGCCACAGGCAAGCTGACAACACCTAGTCTGCACATATTTAAAGAGTCTGTGTGCTGAATTTTGAACTAGATTAGTGATGAAGAGAGACTTTCAGAGCACGAAAGAGAGAACACAAAAAAAAAGAAAGTGATGCAGGGTGTAAAACAAATTTAAAAGCCTGGGAAAGATACGTAGAGGCAACTTCTGATTAAGACACTGATAACAATCTGGAGAAAACGGACTCTTAAGAAGATCATCAAACATCGACCATGCCTTCCTCCTCCTGCAGACTGCTCCCTGTGGCCCTGAGGCCTTTGGAAGCAACCAGCCCCTTCATCTCCTCCTCTTGTTCCTGTTCACCCTCCTCCCTGCATCCCTCTCCTCTCAGGGGTCGTCGCCCCCGCCGGGTCCTGTACCCGCCCTCCTGGAGCAGGAGGCCCCCGCTGAGGGAGGCGCCAGACCAGGCCCATCGCTGGCTGCTGCTCTTTTCTGCCCTCGTCTTCCTGCAGATCTACACTGAGGAGACTCACACAATCACAGGTTGGTTTGCCAACTTTGATACATTGCTTATTTATAGGCTGCACAACACCTGGTCTGTTGCAGCACAACACAAAGCCTGAGTGAAGTTTGTGCAAATTGTGCAAACTTGATCTTAGTCAAATTTTGCCATTTGAGTTTTTTGAAAATTATTTTTAGTCACGTGAATTGGTACAAAGCTAATCAGCTCCACAAAACTCTCTCTGTATTTCTCAGCTTGGCCATGTTTACAAAATAGTGCAGTCCTGCTCGAGTGATGCGTTTAGCTTTGGAGACAAAGAGCACATAAGAAATATAAGATTATTCCCTCTTATGCAGAGTCCATAGTGTAAGGAGGTGGAGGAGGGGTGGGAGTGATGTGTGATCACCAAAGGCTTGCGTCATGTGGATGACAGTGTCATTAGTTAGAATTCCTCATGAGGGCGACAGAAGCTACGCACTAGTGCTTTAAATTAATTTGGTCTTTTAACTTCCTATCTACACATCTGGGAATGTTGACATCTGCCAACTTATTGTAGTCATAAATATTAACTTTTGCATTTGTTCTATTTCCATCCAAAGTTCAGTTTGAAAAAAACTTTTTTTGTGAACTTTCAGAACTCCAGCGGCAGTGTCCAGAAACGGCAGCGTCTCAGCCCCAGGAGGGTGATGGGAGCCTGTGCACAGTGCAGGGATGGACGGGAGAGGAGCCCTGGAGGGTCCAGGTGGTGGGTGGAGCTTCAGAGACTCAGCTGGAGTGTGTGGTGGCATGATGGAGGAGCAAAGCATTTTCACTCATGCCATCTTGCTTTCCCAAAGAAATTGAGGGAGGGAAACTAAATAGAAGAGGCTGCAGACTGAGACAAAAACTATATTCATTCGTATAGTTTGACTGGAGACAGGCAGTTCCAGTTACGAAATGCAGTTGCACAACTATGTTTGTGTTGGAGGTGATCTCTGACCTTTGACATCTGTGCAGCTGGGTGCTTGTAATGATGCTGATTTAAGACACAAGGCAATGCTGATATCTAAGTGTTTTTTTTCCCAGAGGAGAATAAAAAAACCTTACATTTCAGCAACTGTACAGCTGATGCGCTGACGATGATGTGCTCTCTCTTCGTAAAGGACTGAGTATTAAATGTATGAGCCACAAAAAGAAACTTTGTTCAAAACTGCAACTGAAAACCTTTGCAGGATGTAACTGATAAAGGCTCATGTATTACTTGTGAATTGTAAAGATTCCATTACATAAATAGTTTAGTGTGTTTCTCTGTGTTTGAGTGTGTGTGTGTGTGTGTGTGTGTGTGCAGCAGTACATTTGCAAGTACTGTCCTTAAATGTACAATATGTAATTTTCTGCTGCTAGGTGACTTTCAATCAAAACAATAACATTACACTCAGCTTCTCCCAGTCAGTGTTTATTGTTCAGGAGTTTTTTTTACCAGGAACAAAATTATCCGCAGAGGTCTTCTTCTCCCCTTTACAAATGGACCCGCTAATTAAAACCGGCAAAACACTGAGAAAAGCAGTTTCATGTTAGAAATCTGTGTTTCTGTGTCTGGTTAGCTCTGTTGGTAGAGCAGGTGTACACATATTGAGATTTATTCCTCAACGTAGAAGGTTCACCGTTTTTTTAACGGTTTCCTGCATGTCTGACTTGTCCTAAAATTAAAGACGGAAATGCCCATAAATGTGGAAAAGTTACATATTATACCTTTAAATACAATTTTGAGGTACTTGTAGAGGGAAATTTTGTGATAATACTTATAATGCAGGACTTTTACTTTTAATGGAGTATTCTTTTCAATGGGGTATTACTTCTTTTATTTAGATAGAGGATGTGACTACTTCTTCCACCACTGGTGTGCAGTACAAACCCTTTATAATCAGACAATGAACTGGTTCAACCTGCTCTCCACTCCCACACCCGATAGCATCGCCTCTGAGTGTGTGTGTGTGTGTGTGTGTGTGTGTGTGTGTGTGTGCATGTGTGCGTGTATGAGTGGAGATGTGTTTACTTTGAACATAGGGGTCTTTGATCTGAGCCAGTGACTCAGTGAGAGACGAGGCAATCCCTTGTTCGGCCCAGACAGGCTGAGAAAACAAACACTCACTTTGTGAGACTGCCAAATATGCTGGCTGGTATCACTGTGTTAGAAAGTAAATGTGTCTGGAAAAGCCTCGGTATGTGAACCTGTGTGCAACACCAGCGGACTGGAGAGTTAACATTTTAATGCTTTAATATACTGTGTATTCCATGTTTTTATGTGTCATATATCATGTGGAAGTGTTGAAGTGGAAAAGAACTATTTACACTTAAAATAAAGTCAATAAAATAATAAACATACCCAAATGTATTTTCTGACACTTTATTGAGGTAGTATAGCGACTTGTGTATTTACAATACATTCATACTAGTATGAATAATAATACTATGTTAATAACATGTATGAAGATGTACAATGCAAATACAGTATAGGATATTTTTTTAATTAATAATCAAATCATGTCTCATAATTCTTAAATACAACATATCATAGAAGAAATAGGAAATGATTCATAATATGAGCATGAATGTAAGATGATATATTCTAAAGAAATTCAGAAATGTGATATGAAACAGGAAACTCAAAAAATTATTATCATAAGATGGGAATTTAACAAAATGTGACTGTGAAATCACATATGACATTGAAAATAATGAACTCATATAAGATTGGATCCTAAGCTAATTAGAACTGTCCCAATATGTAAAAATAAATAAAACCCATCTAAAACAACCAAATGATTAATTAAAGACAATACACGTGAGATTATGAATCTCAAAACAACGGCATCAATCATTTAAATTCACAGAACAAAAGTAAGTTTATATATATATATATATATATATATATATATATATATATATATATATATATATATCGTCCCCCAGGCAAAATTATGTCAATGTGGATTAGTAATATTTTTGTCGGAGGTGTAAGCCTATCTGAGCTCACCATATGGTTCATCAGATTAAACACAAACATCACGTCACTGTAGATGAAATCAGTGTGATGACGGACCTATCAAAGAGCATGAAGAGCCCTAGCTGCTGAAGACTGACTCTAAAATACTCTAAAAAGGAAACCTTTGTAGCTAAGTGTGGCTGTCCCATTCTGCCCACATGTACCAGCTTGCATTGTGCACAACATTGTCAACAGGATCCTTCACAGCAGAACAGCTGTATGGGTGATTACCTGGCTGTTGTGGAGGAATGCATGAGTGAAAATAAATGTTGACAGTTGATTATGCTAACCCATTTTAGCAACAGAAACCTCTAGAAATTTTCTCCATTCAACATTTTTTTTAATTTTTTTATTAACAATGAATTACAAGCCAAAGGCCTTCAGTGTCTGTATGAGCCACACCAGGCTTTCAACTAACCAATGCATTGCTGTATAATAGGAACTGGATACAGCATTGGAGGCAGAGCCCCATTTATTGGAGTTGCTCAGTAGCAAGGAGCAACAACACGGTTGCTTGGCGGTCATTCTCTGCACAAATTTGAAAGTTACTGATGTGAAACACTAAAGGAATTTTATAACGAAACTTCACTTTTTTAGTGTTTTTGTAAGCCAGCCCGTGAAGCTACTGCCACTTTGATTGACACTGCAGATGAGGCTAATGCTATATATGTTAAAAACTGGACTACACCACTGCAAAAAAACCTATCCACTGATTTACAGTCTACTGTAAGTCTATGACTTGGCCCAATGGCATCCAACGGACACAGAAGTTGTAATTCCACCGTTTGGCCGCTGTATATAATTGGCTGCAAAACCTGATCCAATGTAAACCCATCCTCGGCAATATTTAACACTTGGAGCAACTGCTCGAACACCGCTCTTAGAAATGACGTAGTATGAATAAATAAAGTTGTTATAAAGTATAAATGGTCTGGATCTCCTATAGCAGTCTGCAGTAGGGAGGGATGGTTCAAAGAAGCATAGAACTTTCACACAAAGGCCTGAATTACACATACATGCTCAGGACCTGTACATGCACTAAATGAGAGTGACTACAGAGGTGACTAAAGATTGAACTGGTCGGGAAAGAAGAATAAAAAGAAGAAGAACACGTAACGTCACCTTAGAGCAGGATGACAGGATTTAATGAGCACAAATGTATGTGTGTATGTGTATGTGTGTGTGTGTGTGTGCCCGTGCGCGTGTGTTGAAAGAAAACAATTGACAGAACAATCAGGACTGATACTCGCAGGTGTGTGCAGCTGTGAGTAAGTGTGGTTCCCACGGACAAACTCAATGACGGAGCATTGTTTTAGAGTTAACTCTTCAAATGTTGCAAAATATTGAATTCAACTTGAATGCTTCAAGTAGAGGTGTGTGTGTGTGGGGGGTCTGTATCCGCACAGACTCTCCTTGCCATCTGTCTAAATTTTTTCTTTTTCTTTTATTGTAGTCAGGCCCTAACCCTAACCCTAACCCTAACCCTAACCCATTTGTGGGCGTCAACAAATAGCCTGGGTGTGTACCACACTGAAGTTTCGGAGCCCAAAAAATGGTATTCAGGACAGTCCTGCTATAATTACTATTATTAGTTCATGTAAATCCCAGCAGAGCTCTGCACAAATCCAACCTGAGGAGGTCTAATCAACAACATAACTGACCCGTGAGGGCCTTTAATCTAAAACAATGCATCATATTTCATAAAATTATCGCAAGTCAAAGTAAAAATAGTGGTTAAATAACTGTAGTTGAGTAAGTACTGTAAATTAAGTTCACATACTTTCAGAAGTACAACAGTACTTGAGTAAATATACATTACAATGATATAATGTAAGTGTTCTATAATACTTCAGAGTAAAGTTTTCAAATTCCTGTGTTTGCAGCTGAAGAAAAAACTGTTTTTTTTATTATTGCTCTGCAGGAATGTGTGTGAGAATGTGTATCATCACTGTGTTCAAGGTTAACACAAATTGTGTTTCTCAGTGTGGATCTTAATCCAACTCCAGTTCAACTCTCTTCTGCAGACAGAACTTTGATATTGAACGCTTCGGCAAAATCTTTAAAAATGTTCAATACCGCTGTTGTCATAATTTATTTCTACAGCGTCTCCACAGACACAGGAGCTTCACAGGCATGGAAGTCACCTTACATGTTCCATATATAACACATGTCTCCATAAAGAAGTTGGCGCTTGTTCTGTCTCCCACTACTTGGCCTACTTTTAGCAAATTTAACCCCTTCCACCTCTTCCACTACCTCCAGTTTTTGACAAATGACAAACTCAATGTGTGTTCATGTTATGTAGACTATCAATTGTTATGTAGACTATCTTAGCTTTTGAAATGTGTTTTTTCAGCTCACATGCACTAACATGAGCAGAGCCACATATGTATTAATATAGCTGTAAATGTTTGACATGTTGGAATGCCTGTGGAAGAAGCATGATTAAACTGTGGTTAAAGTTAGAGAAGGATCTAGTGGGCACTGTTTACACTGCATGCTGGACTCCTGAAAGTTGCTCACAATAGTCATGTTTCTATCAATGTATTTTTATGGGCATTTTGAAGTATCGCATTAGAATATTTGCTTGACAATTAGAAGGAAACATCAAATCTGCAGATTATTGACATGAAGACCTGCATTTGAAAAACCTGGGAAGTCAATAAACCGTATCAGTGCAGATTGCAATTGTGATAAGTTACACAACTCAAAGTCAGTGTTCCAGTTCATCACAAAGGTGCTGGATGAGGTTGAGGTCAAGTTCTTCCACACCAAACTGGGAAAACCACTTCTTTATGGAGCTGGAAACAGAAAAGAGACAAGCTTTTGGCAAGAAGTTGGAAGAAGATTATGGTGTAAAACATAATTTTCTTCCTTCCCTCTTCTTCATTGGAACGAAAAGACTTGAACCAGGAAGATGTGCCTCATGTAGACACATGTCCAGAAACGGGGTTCTTTTACTTTTGCAATAAGTACTGTATATTTAGAGTTAAGAAGCAAAACATTGCAAAAACACTCTTTTTCAATACAGAAAGCTAAACCATGATTCCCTTTACCTTTTTATTCACTAATGCAAGACAAAAACATGTCAAACAAGTACAAGCATTTATCTGTGTGCATCACTTTCCCTATTTTGACAAAGAGAAACTTGAACCTCTGCAGATTATTTACCAAGATAATCTAACAGCTTAATCCTGCTTTTGTTGCACATCACCAAACGTCTACCTGCTTTCCCCAGAAAACCAACAGCTGTCAATCAGCACTAGCTGGTTTCCTCCATCCACCTGAGCCGATAACCACAGCAGTTAGCTCCTCTCCGGGCTGATTGGGTTATATTTCAGCACCTCTGAATGAACAATGGTTGGCTTGAAGCCTCATTTGGCTCCAATTTAAGGAACCTTTCTAAAAGTGAATCTTGTTGTCCCTCCAAAAGTGATTTCTGGTTAAATGTCTTTCACACAGGAAACCAAAGTGCTACTTATCAACATTTTCTACTCTTATAAGATCCATTCTCTTGTTTTTTGGGAGTTGGTTTTTCAATAAGGCCTCTTTAACTCTTGAAGAAGACTCTTGAAGCATCATAGCTGTCAACAATGCTACTGAACAACTTTACTACCTGTTACCATTGCACCAGCTATATTTATAGATCAACAGTTTTCTATTCATTGACTATATCTTTTAATCTGATTGTAGATCACTGTTTGTAATGTAAGCAGCATCATTGCGTCCAAAATGAATTCCCCAACAAGGACAATAAAGTGTATTGTATTGTAGCGTAACAGGCTGCAAAGCCACATGATGTTTACAGTCACAAATAGTTTTACACATATTGTAACTGTCATTATTCCAGTATGGAATTTTATTTTGGTGTACAAAAAAAAGTTTTTCCTCTTCTTGTTTTGTTTTCAGGTTTGAATGTGTCTTTCTCCGAAAGACTCTGACCCGTTCCACAGACTATCACACACATAAAATATATAAAGCAGATCCGCGTTAAAAATCAGTGTTTCTGCTTCTAAAGTTTGTTTCTCTGATAACTATATATCCAGATGTCTGATTACCAAATTCCTTTGTCCCTGTTAAAATATAGGGAGTATAAAACCACTAAGATCTATAAGCATGTCATAAAAATGTGGCTTAAAACTGGAGGTCAATGTACATTGTTGAAAACATTTAGGATAATGTCAGATAATGTCCACAATTCAAAAACATATATAACATAGGTTTAGCTGTTATTGGACATTTGAATGTGGAAATGCATATATCTTTCTCAATACTTGAAATTTAGAGCCTAAGGTTTAAAAAAAATGCAAGTCACTCTTCCCTTTTTTAGGGCCTCACATATGAAAGAAGCACCTACATCAACATTTTAAAGTGTGTTTTATTTTCACGACAGGAATCTTTTAATCAGAGCTGAAGTTAAGTAATCGGTTAAACTTCCTTGAACTCACTGGCCTCTGGGATTTTCCGGCAGTCGGTTTGAGTCTGGGGGTTTACAGGAAGAGAGAGAAAACAAACCAGTGACACAGCAGTATGACTTAAAATCTGCCATGTGTGTTTTCCTTTGTGGGGAAAGCTGTGGACATCGGGCCTGGTGCTGCTGACGTCGAGGAGTTAGTCAGAGACAGGAAGTGGTCTCATATGGTTGCTGAGGCCGCTGTGAGTTGTGGACGGTCCAGCAGGCTCTCTGTGCAATACTTCAGCGCTCCTCAAACCAGTCACAGCTGGGATTGGTCAGGAGGTCTCCCTGCCTCCCCCACACAAGATGGAAATTTACTGAAAATAAACAGAGAAAACGTTCTCCTCTGGAGCCAATGAGAAGGCGGGATGCCAGATTTAACATGTTAATGGACAGAAGCTCTAAGGACAGAGAGGCTCTCAGTGTTTTAACACATCACACAGAACACACTGGTGGAATGGAACTAAGTATATTTACTCAAGTACTGTATTTATTAGTACAAATTTGAGGAACTTGTATTTTACTTACGGCTTTTCTTTTCATGCCACTTTCTACTCCCCTACATTCAAAAGGGAAATATTGTTTTTCTCCATTACATTAATCTGACAGCTTTAGTTACTAGTTACTTTACAAGTTAAGATTTTTGCACACAAAGCACATGTAGTTTATAAAATTTGATGTTTTATTATAAATTAAACTACCCAACCATATATAGACCTACAAGTACAGACGAAATGATTAGACCATTAAACAGTTGAATTGTTTCCAGTTTCTAGTATGTGTGTGAGGGTTTTCTGCATTGAGTACTTCTACTTTGAATACTTTAAGTACATTTTCCTAATACTACTTACATAATTTACCTAAGTAATATTTTCAATGCAGGACTTTTGCTTGTAATAATAAAAGTAGCATTAAAAGTATAAAGTATTTACAGTGTGGTACTTTTAATGAACTAACAGATCTAAATACTTCTAACACCACTGCACCAAACACAGTGAAGGTTTTAAAGCTTTGGTGCGTAACGTTTTGATAATTACTTTTTTTTACATTCAAGCCGTTGCCAAATGAGTTGCTACAAAGTTAATTAAGACAACCAGCTCTACACAATTCTCTCTTAGCAACGGCATGGAGGAGGGGTGGGGTACACAATCACAGAAGGCTTGTATCATGGGCGCAAAGTGTTGTTGTCATTACTTAGAATTCCTCATGGGGGGGGGGACAGAAACAACAGTATAGCTTTAATAGAGGTTTCTATGAAGTTTGTGAAACTAAAAGCCAGTGTGCTTTGGATTCAGTATACAGTTTCTATGAAACATGCTTTTTTTCTGCAATCTTGCACATAAATGCAATGGCTGTGTCATTATATTCTTTTCATTGTTTCATTAAAAGTCAAAATGACAACTACAATTCAATTTAATATTATGGAAGTTTTTTTTTCTCTAAGTCCCAATGAAAGGCTAATTATATGGTGTTTTTCCATTGCATCGTACCTGCTCGACTCGGCTCAACTCGACCGTGGTGCCACAGCCCGAAGACGAATTTAGTTTCAAAAGAAGCTGGAGGGAGCAAAAAAAACACCGCTGGCTAAGCTACTTAAATACGACGCGGCTTGTTCAAGACACCCTGGCTGTCGCTAACAATGATGACGCAGTGAATAGTGACGATTCTCTCCGACCAATCAGTAGTCTGCAGGTTTCCACGTCACCTTTTGGTATGGCCTCATATGTCTGTATGTATGTATGTATGTATGTATGTATGTATGTATGTATGTATGTATGTATGTATGTATGTATGTATGTAAATGTATTTGTATGTATATGTGTGTATGTACAGTACATGTACGTATGAATGTTGATATATATCTGTATATTAATTGCACATTCAAAACACCAAAGTGTTTATAGTTACATGGGAGTGTTCCACAGTACGAAGGGTCAGGAAGGGAAGTTAAAAAAAATAAAAAAAATAATAATAATAATTAATTACTGAGCTATGGAAAAGGTGTAGGATTAAATAAGCGTGTATTTCTACCTACTCCTTTTTTTAGACATGTCTATGTTGGTTAATGTTTCTTATTGTTTATTGAATGTTTTGCTTATTTAACTTATTTGTACATTTCTTCGATGTTTTTTGTTTTATTTTTGATATGTCTGAAATAAATGTCTTGATTCATTCATTCATTACAAAAGATGACTGTATAGCTTTTTGAAACTTGAAACTGTTTTCTTATTTATTTAAGAAAATGTATGTATTATGTATGTATTGTGAGAATTAAAATGATGATTGAGAGACTGCTGTTGAGGTTTTCCCAATCTAACGAGAATTAATTCCTTTCATTACTTTGTGATTTGTATTTTAACATGAATAAAATCCAAATGAATTGCACAAAGAGAGACGAAACCTTCAGTGAAAGTCAATAGTGTTAAGTTTATTTATACCGTCCAAAAGCATTCTCAAAAGCATAGGCTGTAGAAAGAATGTGGAATAGAAAGAGATCACAGATGCGGTCAACAGTGTTGCCGTATTAAATCAGACTCCATCTGAATTTTATGTAATTTATACATCCTTGACATATGTATACTCCTAATAGCAATATATGGGCTTATATTGCAACCTCTAAGGCCTACACGTAGGTGTATATACAGTATATTTAAATAAACACACAGAAGCGGAGTTTATGCAGTGTCTTTTTTTATTTTACTCATGTAAAATAAAAAAACCCGACCCTGTCTCTTGACAGCAGAGGGGCTGGAAAAACAAGCCGAAATATGTCAGTCAATGGCAGAAAGAAACCGTTCACTTGTGGCCATTAACAACACTTTAAAAGACAAACAAAAACCTGAAACATAAATAAAAATGTTGTGCATCGGCATGTTTCCTGTATAGAATATCATTGCCAAACATAACACTATACTTTTTGAAAGCAAGGAGTAATATCCTGTCTCCTTGGTATAGCCCCCAGTTGGGGCTGGGCTGGACACTGTTCTCTGGGCATCGGGTCAGCTGGCTCCATCGCTACATTTATGGCACCCTGTTTTCCTGAGCGATGCTGTGCAGAACCCCACAGGCTAAAACAACGTTGCAGACTTTTTCTGGCGTGTACAGTAGGGTCAGTCTACGCTCACGTTCAAATTGATGAATGCCGAGCTTTGTGTAGGAATCGGCGTACGGCCATCCTACGCCTGTTTTAGGTCGTACGCACGTTTCATAAATGAGGGCCAATGTGTTTTTACAATTTGTACTCTCTGTCCTCCTATCAGTTCATAAAAGGTCAAGAAACAACAACAAAATACATTCACTGTGAAAACAGCCATTATGAGTGTCAGGAACAAATCATTCAGAAAAAGTACAAACGACCTAGTTTTGGGAGGGGTGTCTGTGTAGCTGCAGTAAAGGGGGTTGTGTGGTCGTGTAACCCCCCATGTCCTCCCTGTACAGTTGCCCATCGGCTGCCAGACACTGCCCCGTTCTGCACGTAGGCCCATTCACATGGAAACAAGCCAACGACGAGCTGGCACTGCCAATCAAAAGTGTCTTTGATCAGTGACACACATCCACATGGTTGCCATAACAACCTGAGGGCCGAGTGGTTAGTAAACCACTCTCGAGTTCTTGGCGGTCTTTATGGTCAGAAACAATTACGGTAACAAGAAAAAAAACCTCGGGAGAGAAAGTGAATGCATTAAATAAACCATGTGCTCAGCATTATAACCATGACTCAGCTCACTCTGCTGGAAGTCTTTTCATCTTTTACAGTAAAAGTGGAAAAGAGCTGACAGAGTCGCATCAGAGTGTGAGAGTGTGTGGAAGTTTTGAATACCAGACGGCAGACGGAGGATTAAGGTCACGCTGTCTGTTAATGAACCATGCACACGAAAGGAAGATTGAAATAACACGCAAGAGTTTTTATAGATTTTTACCATAGACAGTAAAATGAATGGACACAGCCACGCCGTAGACTTCCAATGGAGACCAATGACGTCTATTAGAGGCACTTTTCTGGTGATGGCTGAGCATTACTGCGCAGCAGCAAACTGAGCTTGACGACGTAGATGTGATGTGAGAAAACTGTCTGAAAGTTGTAAGTCTTCTGGTCGCTGTGCCAAGAGAAATCTCAATCATTCCCAATCAGCAGAGATGGAGAGCATAGGTATATTTTAGGAGATAACATAGGCACAGGCTAATTACTGTTAACTAAAATGCTAGTTAACATTAGCAATTCAACAGCTAATGTAAGTCAAAACTGCCTGTGAGCTTTTCCTGTCAATACAGTAATTTGCCTCAGAGAAGAGAGCCACATATGGACAAACATACAGACACACAGACATGTTTGAGGGTTAAGTTGTCCTGATGGAGTGACTCCAGAGGTGACTAAAGATCGAACAGGTCGGGGAAGAATAATAAAAAGAAGAACACGTAACGTCACCTTAGAGCAGGATGACAGATTAATGAGCTAAAATGTGACAGAACAATCAGGACAGATACTTGCAGGTGTGTGCAGCTGTGAGTAAGTGTGGTTCCCACAGACAAACTTAATGACCATTTCAGAGCAGTGTTTTAGAGCAAACTCTTCAAATGTTGCAGAAATATTGAATTAAACTTTAATGCTTGTTATGTTCAGTACAAGAAAAGTTAATTTTATTTTATCATATCTCATAATTTTTTAACGGTTGTCTTGCTGACACCAAATGTCTAAGCCACAACCCTTTAGCCAAAGAAC
Source organism: Percina caprodes (assembly GCA_013375575.1). Taxonomy (NCBI): domain Eukaryota; kingdom Metazoa; phylum Chordata; class Actinopteri; order Perciformes; family Percidae; genus Percina; species Percina caprodes. Next base: position 2,486,494 of record JABXJD010000035.1, on the reverse strand, counting down.
TTAGCTTCTAAACTCTTTGATTTTGCAAGCTGGTTTGCAATGTACAACCATGCGTAATGTCAATTTGTGATGAAACTATGCTTTGCGAAGTGTAGTTTATTCAGTCTGAACCAGTTGATGGAAATGCTTCTAATTCCGTTTTCTTTAACTTCTTTTATGCAATGTTTTAAAAGTTCACTTAAAATTCACTAGACAATTAGAAGGAAACATGAGTGCTGAACATCAGATCTGCAGATTATTGACATGAAGGCCTGTATTTGAAAAGTCTGGAAAGTCAATAAACCGCATCAGTGCAGATTGCAATTGTGATAGTTTACACAACTCAAAGTCTGTGTTCCAGTTCATCACAAAGGTGCTGGATGGGGTTGAGGTCAAGTTCTTCCACACCAAACTGGGAAAACCACTTCTTTATGGAGCTGGTTTTGTGCACGTAGACAAGTTGAAACAGAAAAGAGTCAAGCTTTTGGCAAGAAGATTATGGTGTAAAACATAATTTTCTTCCTTCCCTCCTCTTCATTGGAACAAAAAGACCTGAACCAGGAAGATGTGACTCATGTAGACACATGTCAAGTCAAACAAGTACAAGCATTTATTTGTGTGCATCACTTTCCTCATTTTAACAAAGAGAAACTTGAACCTCTGCAGATTATTTACAACCTGATTGAAGATAATCTAACAGCTTAATCTTGCTTTTGTTGCACATCACCAAACATTTACCTGCTTTCCCCAGAAAACCAACAGCTGTCAATCAGCACTAGCTGGTTTCCTCCATCCACCTGAGCCGATAACCACAGCAGTTAGCTCCTCTCCGGGCTGATTGGGTTATATTTCAGCACCTCTGAATGAACAATGGTTGGCTTGAAGCCTCATATGGCTCCAATTTAAGGAACCTTTCTGAAAGTGAATCTTGTTGTCCCTCCAAAAGTGATTTCTGGTTAAATGTCTTTCACACAGGAAACCAAAGTGCTACTTATCAACATTTTCTACTCTTATAAGATCCATTCTCTTGTTTTTTGGGAGTTGGTTTTTCAATAAGGCCTCTTTAACTCTTGAAGAAGATTCTTGAAGCATCATAGCTGTCAACAATGCTACTGAACAACTTTACTACCTGTTACCATTGCACCAGCTATATTTATAGATCAACAGTTTTCTATTCATTGACTATATCTTTTAATCTGATTGTAGATCACTGTTTGTAATGTAAGCAGCGTCATTGCGTCCAAAATGAATTCCCCAACAAGGACAATAAAGTGTATCGTATTGTAGCGTAACAGGCTGCAAAGCCACATGACAGTCACAAATAGTTTTACACATATTGTAACTGTTAGTATTCCAGTAAGATGGGGGATAAATAAAAAATGTTGTTAGAAGCAGAAACCCTAATTTGTAACGCGGATCTGCTTTATATATTTTATGTGTGTGATAGTCTGTTTCGGGAAAAGATACATTCAAACCAGGAAACAAAACAGGAAGAGGAAATACTTTTCTAATTTGTCCCCCATCTTACTGGAATACTGACAATCACAATATGTGTAAAACTATTTGTGACTGTACAGAAACATAGGAATTTGGTAATCGGATATCTGGATATTAAGTTATCAGAGAAACAAACTTTAGCAGCAGAAACACAGATTTTTAACGCGGATCTGCTTTATACATCTGATATATATGACAGCTAGTGGGAGTAATGTAAGTAGAATCCAAATCTGAACACAAGTGGTCATCTGGAGACGCATGATAGACACCGGTGTGAACTGCAAGGTCTCTCGGCTGTCCACTTGTGCGAGTAAAAAAAAGTAGGCAAACAATCCAAAATGAAGTTGAAAAATACGCTTTAAAGGATCCATTATATTCGTGCAGTTTACATAACATTCATGAACATGTTTTAAATAAAAAATAAAAACTTCTAAAAACTATCTGTTGCCTTTATCAAAAAAATCTAACTTTGGAGCTGAGCGCAGTTATGGAAACTTCCAATTTTTGGAAGAGCCATTTCTTTGAACCTTAACTCATTCTTTTAGGTATATTGACAACGAAGTGTTTCCTACGTGCTCAGGTTTATTCTCAACTGTGTGTGTGTGTGTGTGTGTGTGTGTCTGAAAATCAACAGTCTCAGGAATCTTACACCCTGCTGAGAGAAAATGTTAGAGTGTTTGTGAGACATCTTCCAGCCACGTTCTTCTTTGGCCACCCAGACGCTCAGTGTGTGTGTGTGTGTGTGTGTGTGTGTGTGTGTGTGTGTGTGTGTGTGTGTGTGTGTGTGTGTGTGTGTGTGTGTGTGTGTGAGAGAGTTTTTGTAATGTCATGCTAATGGCATGCTTGTCCTGCAGCAGCTTCAAATGCTTCTGATTCTTTCTGCAGAAGTTCACAGTGAAACAAAAGGAACAGAAGTGTGTATCAGGTATGTAAAGCATGCAGGAGGTATCGTGGGGACTAAAAATGACAGAAAACATGACAGTAGCCCTGAAGCACGGAGAACGTCATCCAACAGCTCCCTGTTGGAAAGTAAAGTTGTGAAGTTAAAATAGATGCTGCTCAGGCTACACGAACCCTGCAGGCTAAACTGAGTTTAGAGATTTTTTTTTAATCAAAGACGAAATAGAAGCAGCAGCTTGTGATTCATTGTCTCACTATTTATTTTTTCTTCCCTATTTATCATGTAATTCCTGTGAAAAACCAACAGCTGTTTTTGTCAGTAGGAGCCTAGCATTGAGTCATGTCACGTAACACCACTGTGATATCAAATACAGTGAAACTATTAATGTGCCGAACTGTATTGAGTCAGTAAGTGGAAGAAGGGACTCCCATCAGGAGTGTTTTCAGTGTACCGGCTAAGAGGACTCTCAGCAGTGACTATGATCATATCAGACAGTTCATCACAAAATGATTCCAAAATGAATCATGGTCATGGTTATTCTGGTTGTCTCCGTACCTCATCGGTCACATTAACGTGTCAATACAGTTTGAAGGTCCAGTGTGTAACGTGTTTAGTTGTTCATTATCAAAATCTGTGTTGAACATTCACAAACTTGTCCTTTTTCATAAATATTTACCACCACCATCAATTCCAAGTATTCCTTTTGGATTTGCATTCGCATGAACTGGGGTAGACTCTCCATATTCATGCGCCATCTTGAAATACGCTAGCCATTGAGAGACATACAGGACATACTGCTCTGCCTTTTGTGAATTTGCTGTCACATGATAAACTCACAAGCGCTGCTAATGCTGCTGATGGGAATCGTCGCTTCCCGGCAAGTTTGAAGAAGGAAACATGGAGGACCAAATATCCAAATTTCAGGAACAGGAGTCGTGAAGCGTGAAGGCTACTGTAGCTATAATACTTACTTTGAACTGCGTCGTGCAAGAGAGTTGATTGCAATATATGATCTCAATGCTAGATGGGAGAAATTCCTACACATTGGACCTTTAAGGTAAGGGCCAAATGTGTGTCCAACTTCTGCAATTTGCCTGAAAATCCGCTTAGAAATAAAATTAAATCTGATGAAATTAGATCAAAAAATGCTTCTTAGAACTGCAAAACCTGAGAAAAGTATCTGTACATTCCACTACAAACCAAAACTGCTAATTCAGCATACTTTCATGGTGCCATTTTGGCATCACAATGTCCCCATGCACAGAACCAACTCCATAAAGAAATGGGTTTTCCCAGTTTGGTGTGGAAGAACTTGATTGGTCTGCACAGAGCCCTGAAAGTGAGACACAACGGATTGTACAAATGGATATTACAGCGCACATTTTCGCTGAGACTCTCCTCAAAGGTTTTTAATGGTGTTCACCTAAAAAGTGACGGAGGTAGCTGTGTGTGAAAAATGAAAAAGACCACTTTTACAACTCTACACACTTGGCCGATCCTTGTGTGAAGTTTGCGTGATTGTTGGACAGTCTGTTTCGCTGATTTTTAACCCAAAATGGGGTTTTCGGAGATTGTCAGATCATCTGACAAGTACTGTGTTTGAAACAAACTGAGGCATTTATTATCCCAACATTAATGGATGAATGTGACAAAAATCTTGCAGCCAAGGATGACTACAGGGAAAACTAGGATCTTAAAGAGGCTCAAATGTTACGTCAATGTAAAGAAATGTTAATTATTGCAGGTTTCAATATTAATTTGTTTCCCTTTATGCTAAACATCGTATACAGGGCGAATGACAAGAAAAACCTTGTACCTTCTATGGTCTGAATGACATGAATATTAACTGAGCATTATACTAATTCTCTAACACAGGGCTGGTGTATTTGATTTCATTGGGAGTATCTGATATAAGTTTGACCTAAATCATTTTCCCTGCAGGGCATGATGGGATCAGATGTGTAGTAACAGGATCCGGCAGCGATGTAAAGAGGAAAAATTCCACAGGCTTGCTGGTGCAGAGCCTGCAGACATTCCAGGGAAGTACAGGCTGAGATTATCTCTTTGATTATTTGAGTTTCCTCATCTTCTTTAGAAATGAGAAAAACTGAAAGCAACTGAAACTTATGACAAAGTTTTGATTATTTGCTGTAAAAGTGGGCATTTCCACATCTATGTTAATTACGTTCATTACAAAGTTTTGGTTAAAAAGTTATATTTAGAGCTTTAGTGCATAACCTTTTGATATTAATAGAGTGAGTGGTCACAGGATGGAAGATCAAATCTTGTCTTTAATGCCAAATATTTATGAGCAGCAGAAGATGGCCCTAAAATTCGTTAAAAAATCATATTAAATCAATAATCAACTCAGAATAGAGTGCTGCAGGGATGAACCCCTGAAGGCAGCATCGCCCTTTTTCCCTTTTTTTAGTAGTGGCAAACAAGAGTTTATGATACTACACAACAATCTTCACAAATGAACACCACTTTTAAGATTTTGGAAGCGTAAATGCTATCGCCTGAAGTACGACGCTAACGCTGTAAAAAAAACTATACCATGGTCACATGACTTCAACTCCACCACCACTTGCTTCCAACTGATTTCACGTGTCTGGCGTGAAACTGTTTATACACACTGAAGTCTCATTAAAGCTATAGTGCGTAGTTTCTGCCCCATAAGGAATTCTAAGTAATGACAGCAAAACTGTCGGCACATCCACATGATACAAGCCTTCCATGAATCCCTCCCCCTCTATGCAGTTGCTAGTAGCCAAGGAGGACACAGAGGATTAAAAAACATGATGGACTCTTCATAAGAGGTCATTATCTTCATTTTAGTTTCTGCGCAGGAAAGTCGCCGGACACCACAATCTTCTGAACACAGCCATACTGAGAAACACAGAGAGAGTTGTGTGGATCTGATAGTCTTAATTAGCTTTGTAGCAACTCCTTTGGCAGTGGCTTGAATGTAACGAACGCTCATTACTATCAAAAAGTTACGTGCTAAAGCTTTAGGCCACTTCTTTGGAAAAATGCCTTTTTTTGCGTGGCATTTTAGGCCTTTATTTTTGACAGGACAGCTTAGACATGATAGGGGTAGGAGACTGGGAATGACATGCAGGAAAGTGCCGCAGGTTGAAACCAAACTGCTGCGTTGAGGACTAAGCTTCTGTGTATGGGCCCACGCTCAACCAGGTGAGCTACCCAGGCGGCCGGCAAATGCCTTTTTTAAGACACATAAAAGCTTTAAAATTCACAAATGGGGCGTGAAAAATGTTTTACCCTGATCTTATTTCAGGCATCTAACCAAAAACCTATTAAAAACCCACTGACTTTGACAAGAGAAAACCGGAAACACAAACATGCCGCTAACTCATTTCTGGGTTTTAGGACATTCCTTCAGTACTCTATTATTAGTATAAACAGCTATACTCTGTGTCACACTCAGCTTCCTCTTTGTTTTTGGAGTTTTACAACTGTGACATCCTGTGATTTCACCATTCAGAGTGACCACACAGATCAGGGTGACAAAAATGACATGTTAGAAAAATCACCAAAAGTCCCTTCAGGGTAACTCTTTTAGTCAATAAAAGGATATTTTTAGAATCAATTCAAAGCATCAACAAGCGGATGAAGCTTTAGAGGTTCAGGATTTTAATTAAGGGCATCTTTAATTCTGATTCTAATTATGTTTTTCAGTTGAACTTTGTCTGAAATGCCTGCCTTTTACATCATATCCTCAAACAAGTAATTTCTGCTTCCTATTCTCTTCACCTGAATGACCACAGCAATGTTGAGTGTTTTGGGGTCAACATTTGCTGAAGTCATTGTGGTTAAATATAGACTTGTTGGTTTTATTGCAAAGCTCTTCAAATGCACAAAACTTCTCCCAAATGTCTTGATTTGACAAGACCATAGTGCCACATATTGTTGTTTTTTTGTTTTTTTACATATATTGCCTAAAAGATGGACTTTCATTTAATAGAAATACGGATCCATTTTTAATCAACCTAGACTCTGATTTCACTCTCTGGCATGGAATCTGTGGTGGAATAAGTATTCACACCCTTTACCTGTATAAAAGTACAAATACCACACTGTAAAAATACTCTGTTACAAGTAAAAGTCCTGCATTGAAAATGTCACTTAAGTAAAAGTATGTAAGTATCATCCTAAAGTATGTATGGAGATGTACCTAAAGTATTAATAGTAAATAGTAAAGTACATCATGCAGAAAAATCCTCACATTTTAGAAACTGGAAACTGTCCAAACAGTTAATGGTCTAATAATTTCAGTTGGACTTGAAGCGCGTTATACTTTTGGGTAGTTTAATGCATAATAAAACATTGCTGAGTAAAGCTATCAGATTAATCTAGTGGAGTAAAAAGTACAATATTTCTCTTTGAAATAGCAGAGTAGAAGTAGAAAGTGGCACGAAAAGAAAAGACTACAAATGCAGTGGTGTAGTCTAATATGTTCTAGTGGGTATATATATGTATATATACACTTTTTTTTCAAAGTCCTTTATTTAGCTTATGCAAAGAATAAAAACACAGATGACAATTAAAAAAATATCAAAATTATAATGGAAAGTATGTTGTTACATGCCATGTACTTGAGTGAATGTGTCAGTCAAGCTGTGGAAGGGAAGATTCAACATGAAATTCCCACATTTCACTGTTCAAAGTGTATTTTTAAATGATAGGTTTTCATCATTTATATGACCAATGACTAATGACCAATATCCAGGTCATGAAGGTCAACATGAAACAAAACAGTTATTCAGAGAAACATGCTTTCATTCTTCTTGTTCACGTTTCACTCCACGTTCAGTGATGAATCTGAGCTCTGTGTCCAGTGAGAACACCCTGCAGAGCATGTGAGGGACGTTTCGGGCTGAGTATCTTACACATTGTTCTGTGTTTACAGTCAACTGAAACCTCACAGCTCCTCTGAGTGACTTCTAAATATCATGTGAAGTTAATATTGTTACATCCATGTATGCAACACTGTAAAACATGATTAAAGGCTCAGAAATAAATATAATACTTTCTACTCCATTACATTTGTCTGACAGCTTTAGTCACTTCTCTGATGACAGTTTTCCATCCCCTTCCTTTCCAGTGTAAACAACGCATCTCCAGATGTGTTGATGTTGATTGTTTGTGATGAACTGAAGGATGAAGTGTTCCTTTATGGGTTGAGAAAATTCTCCTACTTCCTAAAGTAAATAAAGTATTTAAAAATGCCTCTTGGATCAACTGGAAAATGCATCGTCACAAAGCTGAAAACAGGGCTGATTTTCTGAGGCCGTGAAAAGTTTTAAAACTTTTTTGGAGATATGAGGTTCTCACAGGACAGCGACACTACAAAAATATAATGATCTTGTAGAAAATGATGCATAGCTCTAAATTAAACTACCCAACAGCATATATAATAATTAAAATGTGCACAAAAATTTGTCTACAGGAATAACATGCAACATACACATTAATGCAGCAGGAATATTAACCCCAAAACATCAGATATGATAGAAAAACACTGGCAGGGAACAATTTACTGCAAAATACATATGTTATCACTCGAAGTATGCCTACCTTGCATTTTGATATATATTTTGAATATACTTTTTGAATGCAATACTTGTATTTGAATATTTTCAGTCAAGTGTTAGGCCTACTGAAGTAAAGGATCAAAATACTTCTTCCAACACTGTTGATACATGATATAGTTATTATAGCCTACTTATTATAGCCTATACACCATTTCAATCCCTTCCTTTATTTGATGTGTTCACACAGTGAGTACTTTACCAAACCCTGATGATTCAGCTCCGGATTCAGCCGCCACAAACTAGAAAGAATTATGCAAATATTTCGGTTATTTTCCTCTTTGAGCAATAGCCTAAGGTGCGTTGGGTGCCGACAGGGAGTGGCCTGCTGTGTATGGGCGTTTCGAAAGAAAAAAAACACAACCTGATCTTGAAGATATTTAAGTGTGAGTTCTGAGCTGTGCTAGTCATATCCAACTTTCTGAGAGCTCCGAGCAGAAACACAAGAGAAGACATAACAAAACTCTGAGAAAAATGTACTCACGATCAAACAGCATGACTGTAACAGTCCAGCGGGAGAGCTTCGGCTTCTCCGGGATGGCGACCCGCAGCACAGAGCCGGAGGTCTTCACCTTCGAGCGGGTACCGGCTCAGGCCACCGCAGTGCGCTCCTACGTGCCAATCCGGCCGAAGAAGCGCTGCACCCGTGTCATGTATCCCGCTAAAGTCCGCATGCACCTTCCACCACCAGAGAAGAACCAGGCCAAGCGCTGGCTGATCATCCTGTGCCTGGTGGTGTTGTGGCAGATCTACACCGAGGATCCCTGCGCCGAGACGCCGCTGGGCAGCGCAGACAGCTCGATCAACGACTACCAGGGTTTCTCCTTTCAGTCCGCGGAGGAGCAGGCACTAACAGACCTCAGTGCCAAGCAGCCCGGCGGTGAGGACAGCCGCTCAGTCACTGAACAGATCATCCCGAACCCTAGCCCCACGCCCGGCACGGAGGCAGAGAGCAGCAGGTTCGAGAAGAGCGCCGAAAAGAGCTACGTAGTGGCCCTGCTGGTCTACCACAGACTGGGCAGCGACAACTGAAGGCTCCCTGGACTCATTTACCTGTAACCCGCCAGAGTGTGTGTGTGCTTTTGGGACAGAAAATGAATCTAGCTGGAGTTGATCCTCAGCAGGCGCTGGAGAACAGCGGTGCGCCCCGGGCGGTGCAGCCGGGCAGAAAGCAACATGAGCCGGCTTCTCTCTGCTAGCAGTCCCCCGTTTCTGAGAGTGGAGGAGAACACAGTCTGGAATGAGAGACACTTGAAATAAAGAAAGAAATAACTGTGAACACTTACAAAAAACTGAAACTTGAACTAAAGAACACTTGAACGTATTTATGTGTGTGATTTACACATGGCCTGGAACATACTCTGGATGTTTTACCAGTTTAAATAGGCCTAAGTCTTTAAAAACTGTCAATAGGCTACTGTTGGCCAACGAGCTGAAAGAGACACTACTATGTCTGTTGTCTAAATGTCTTATTTAGTTATTTATTCTATTTGCTATTTATTAATTAATATTTTTAAATAAAGAAATGTCTAAAAGAAGTTCCTGTTTCCTGCCTCTTCACTGAATGTTTTGACTTTATGTATGCATGTATGCATGTATTTATGGGTATTTTGATCAATCTAGACATTGTAATATTGGATGTTTCTGCAGAATGCATTAGGTCACGGGTCTTCAGCGTTTTTAAACCAAGGACCCCTTAACTGAAAGTGAGATGAAGCAGGGCCTCCTGCTACAGATATGTATAAAATTAAGTTCCATATTAAACTGGGTCTACAATAACGTGTAGGGCGGCTTTACATATACCTTTTTACATATACCTTTTTTTTAACTTCACTTTATTCCAGGAATCTAATAAATATTATGACAAATGATATAAAGCATTTACAGGTTATCATGTACCATTTTTGCACAGAATCCTAAGCTATCAAAATAATAATTGTTGGCATAATTTTATAAAGCATCTCTTAATGTTAAACATACACATGGTACAGTGAATCCTTATTAACTGTATCTTTGGAATGGTTATCCTAGTGATACCAACCAAGGCATGTAAACCTATCATCAGTGGCGTTTTATATTTGCTAATAATATGTTGGATTATTTTTTTTTTGATTGCAAACCAGATGCAGAAACACTAAGCAAACGATGCAAATGATTTGAGATGAAAAATAACTCAAATTCTAAACAAACATACCCTTAAGAAAGAGAAGACTGCCTTAATTTTCCCATCAAATAAACTTCCTGGTTCTAACATCTGGTGTAAAGACAGACAAATAGAGTATGTTAGAGGAGAACATTAGAATAATCTGAGTACTGTAACTGCATCTTAAACAATGCTTAAACACAGATATTGCACGAAGGATGGATATGGGTTTTAGCATCAGTCTGGAGAGATTTCTGACAGCTCACTTTCATTTATTGCACGTTTCATGTTGTAATATCTATAAAAAATTAGTCACAAACCCACCAGTGTGGAGCTGCTCCAGCTTCAGGTTACATCACAGCTTCCTCCACTGATGATTAACACTTCTTTGCAGAATATGTTATTCTTCTTGCTTTTTTTAAAAATATGTTTTTTTGTGGCATTTTAGGCCTTTATTAGATAGGACAGCTGTAGACATGAAAGGGGAGAGAGAGGGGGAACAACAAGCAGCAAAAGGCCACAGGTCAACCGCTGCGTTCCAGGCAACTCATAAGTCGTGTGACCCGTGAACTCGTACCAAATCGTTGTACTCCCAGTTACAGTTTTTGACGTCACACACACATAAACAGCAATGGCAACCCCTGTTGATGCTGTACAGACACCGGTAATTAACAGTGGGAAATAGAAATAAATAGACATAAATAGGCAGCAAAAAGTAATTCCACACATTGTAATCAAAACAATTCACATACGATTGTGTACGACTAGAGGTTATGTTTATTATTAAATGAACCCAGAGGTCGGCAGTAACAAGTTACATTTACTCCATTACATTTACTTGAGTAAGTTTTTGAAAAGATTATACTTTTAGGAATAGTTTTAAATCACTACACTTTTTACTTTTACTTGAGTAGATTTGGGAAGAAGAAACTGTACTCTTACTCCGCTACATTAGGCTACAATCAGCTCATTACTTTTCTTTTTACCTCTTTGGTATTCTACGTGTCATTGTCCCCCCCCCGCCTCATTTTGATGTTTTATTTTGACAGAGAGAGATTTTTGCTAAAGGCTTTACCACGTGACTGTGTTTCACCAATCAAACGTCGTTGTGCGGTCTCATCACGTGATCATCCTCAATGTCAGCGGGACGGGTTAGCTTTGCATCGTAGCAAAACAAAAATGTCTGAATCAACCGTCGGCAAGGCAACACAGACGTGGAGGATCACCCCCGGTCTCATATTAGAAGCATGTTTACCTTAGTAAAAGTGTGAAACAGCAGCTACATCATGTCTGATTGAATGCTTGTGTTAAAAAATAAATCAGACATTACTCAACTCAGTACTTGAGTAGTCACCAAGCACTTTTTTACTCTTAATCAAGTAATTATTTGGATGACTGCTTACTTCAATTATTCTGAAGTAACAAGCAGTAACATTTTTGTCTCATCTGAATGAAGCCCAAAATATGTCTAAATTGTTAGAATCAGTCAGTGACGTCACCGTTACGTTACCGTTAGGGTTTGTTGTGACTTTGCCTGGTACGCTACCAAGTCGTGAGTCGTGACTTGAAGTCATAACTTGACGGCTAAAAACTGTGTCTGGAACCCAGCATAAGCCTCTGTATATGGGTGCGTCCTCTACCAGGTGAGCTATGGCACCCAACTGCTCTGTTATTCTAATGATTAATGCACAGTAACTCATTTCACCTGCATAAACAGACAGATATTACTCATCATCACTCGTTGATGCGTTACCTCACAGAAAAAGATGCTCTGCCATGATGTCATGCTGCTGACTGAGGTCAACTGTCACCCTGGGGGCTTCTGGGGCAGATCTGTTGATGTTAATTTTGGTAGTTACCATGTAAGCATTATCAAGCATCACACACTTGTACAGGTACAGTGATAGGTATGACAGGTATGGGGTGGAGGACTCTGTGGGAAGTTAAATTGAAGTCCTGGGGAAGTGAGAACTGGAAGCTTTTTTGTTGTTGATATACAGTACATCATCAGAATTTTTCCACGTCTATATTTACCAAGTGTTCATGTGTTCAATCTTACGCAGCCAGCATCAGTGTGTGGCCCTAATCTTTATCTGCAACTGTGCAGAAATGTCGGCTTCAAACAGAATGAATAGACACGCAAAAAAAGAAAAAGCTGCGCATGATTCCAATGTTATAAAACTAAAAAAACTATAACATATGTATTGCAGTAGAAGAAGAGAAAAATCACACAAGTGAAAAAAAGAAAGTCTACATAAAATAGTGCAGCAGTTTAAATATAGAGATAACATACAACATGTATTAAATAAAGCCTAAATAAATAAAATATGAATGCTTAATAGATAGATAGACTGACTTTATTAATCCCAAACTGGTAAAATTACAGCAGCAAGTTACAGGGACATACACACATATTTATTCATACATATACCAAAAAATGAAATCATATTCTAAAAAATAATAAATAAGATTAAAAATAAGATGTGGTAAAACTGCCAGAACTACTGAAAAGAATGTACATGTATATACAAAGGTAGAACAACTTTCATAGGAAATACTGTACATAACATAATAATATATATATATATATAAATATGAAGGAAACAGTGTACAAGTGGCATAAGAGTGCAATATTCTAATGATGAATAATGTTGAACATAACGATATGGATGTAGCCTCCAGTTAAATGTTAATGTGTTGATATTTGTCTGTTTTTATTCACTGTAACATTCAAGTTATTATTACAACTAATAATAAAATAAACTTCTGCACAGTACTTCACATATCTTCCTCCTCCAGTCATACCCCTCTAATTCACTGCACAATTTGGTATCCATCCAATACCAAGTACTGGGGCATTATAGCCGATACTGATACAATACCAATACTTTTTGAAGGTCCCATTACATGAAAATGTCACTTTTTTTTAACATTAATATGAGTTTGCCCAGCCTGCCTATGGTCCCCCAGTGGCTAGAAATGGCGATAGGTGTATTCCGAGCCCTGGGTCTCCTGCTCTGCCTTTGAGAAAATGAGAGGTCAGATGGGCCTCTCAGTTCCCAACTCCCAAATTATTTCTGATCCTTTGGCGGTTTAAAAATTACAATATTTCTCTCCGAAATGTAGCAGAGGAGAAAAGTGGCTTGAAAAAAAAAGACTAAATTAAAGCTCATGTACCTCAAATAAGTACTTTATTTGCAGTACTACTACTACTACTACTACTACTACTACTACTAATAATAATAATAATAATGTATCCTTTTATTATACCCACAAGGGGAAATTACAATTTACACTCTGTTATTACACACATTACACACAGGCCTGAATCACACACACATGCTCAGTGCTGTATCAGTACCCATACAGAGATTTCAGAGTGAGGGGGCTGCCCATGGAAGGGCGCCTCGAGCAGTTGGGGATTTGGTGCCTTGCTCAAGAGCATCTTGGCAATGCCAGGAGGTGAACTGGCACCTCACCAGCTACCAGTCCACACTCCAGTCTGTATGGGGACTTGAATCAGTGACCCTCCGGTTCCCAACCCAACTCCTACGGACTGAGCTACTGCCACTCCCAAATTAATGTGTGTGTAAAGTAAATGTACTTAGCTACATTCTACCACTAAGTGAGCGGTTATTATTGTTTGCTTTGTTCAGATGTTACATAATAAAAAGCTCAGATTAGTCTGAACCTGCTGAGCCACATCGTGTCAACTGGTTTCAACCACAGCTGCAATGGAAAAATACCTTAAATCTCTTCCTTCTCCTTCTCGTCTCTTTCAGTCTGTAGTAGTGGTGTGCTATACCGCAAAAGCCATTCGACAGTCAGTGAAAATACACACATTGACTTTAATGGAAACCTATTGACTTTGTCGCCGTTTCACAGTTGATGGAAATCAGGGGTTACACAGACTCTGACAGCCAGGTTGAGTTTGGAGTTGCTTTCTTTGAATAGCCACCTGTTGCCAAAGTATCATCACTGACATAAAAATGAAGCTGACAAAGGTTTCATGGAAAATACTGAGCAGCCACGCGTCCCAGACTGCCAGTAGGCATACATTCAAAATGAAACATTGCAGTTGCTACAATGTGAAACATGTGAGCGCTGATCACGGTTATGTGTCAGTTAAACTTCTCATCTCCAATCCTATGTGTATTTGTGAGAAGTGGCGCTGTCCTGAGTTGAAAGATAGCCTACTTTACTATGGAGTTAATAAGCATGTGTGTGTGTGTTTGTGTTGGCCGCTGTCCATTTCCTAATGTTTTTTTGACTAACCTACTTTTTTCTTAAAGGGCGTGCGTCCGTGAGCACCCACGGAGGAAAACATAAATTGTACAAACAAAAGCCTTTTCAAGACATTTGAGAAGGAATGATTGACGCTTGTCTGTGAAATGGAAAAAATATACTATGACTGAGGAAGCCTAGTGTACTGTGTGTCATGGTTGTAAAACAATTAAAAAAAAAAAAAAAAGGCTAAATGAACATCTTGGCTAAGGGCAAACCAGTACAGAAAGCATCAATAAATGCTGATTTTTCTAATCATTTTGGATGGTCATAGAAAAATGCATTGCTGGCGAAAGCAGGGTTAAGTCTATTTTGGCTAAAGATCCCAAAACTCCTCAGGTAGCCCCTTAAATAAAAAAGGAACAGTCCCTGAGCAGAGTCGGCAGGAGACTGGCAAGGTGATCCTGATGAGGGACTCATAGCCACATGCCATCACCATCCAATGTCAACCACATAAAGCTCAACTAATATTTGTAAAATAGTAAAATAGCTTATGCAAAGTAGACTTTAAAAAAATATCTAAATGTGTTCTTTTCTGTTCTCTCTGTCTTTTGCTTTATTTCTCCTACCTGTAAAACATTGAGATGTTTCACCAAAACACTGAAATCAGTTTTCAATTGGCTCTTGAGTTTAATGCTGTTTGTTTGTTTTGGATAACAGCCAAAGGATTGTGGGTACATTCAGCCAAGGTCAGACAGATAGAGTTTAATCACGAAACTATTATTCACAAAGTTCTTATCTACTGTAAACCCCAAACCACAGTGATAATACGCTGACTTATTACACAGTCTGATATCAAGATCTGTTATTCTCTGTTCACTGAAGCTTTAGACTATGTTTACACGTGGACAAACGGACATTTCAACCTCTCCGGTTTTAAAAAATAACATCGTGCACAGTTGTCAGTTTTCAGACAAGTGTTCGGTTACACGTACCTGTGTATATATGCCGTCAATGGCGTCAAGAGCATAACAAACCTGTAGGTGGCAGTGTAACGAGAAGCTCAAGCCCACGTTAGCCAATCAGAATCCCAAATATACATACATACATACGTACATGCATACATACATACATAAACAATAAATCATTTCCTCTCTCTTCTTTTCCTCACTTCCTCGGCTACCTAAACCTCTGTTTGTCTTAGTTTACATGCAAACGTGCAAACGCGTATTACCAAGATCTCCACGCTTGCCATAGTTTTTAGAAAGACTATTTTCAGAGGCAAATTCTCCGTTTGCGTGTAGATGAAGGGCACAAACGAAGGGAAATGTCTCCGTTTGGCAAAATAACCATGTATGTGTAAAAAGGGTCTTAGTCTTGCATTTTCTACCCCCACACCGCTATGGAGGAGGGTCTGGCTAGTCCGCACAGCATTCCGGGATGGGAGAAAAATGTGCTCTGGTTTATTGGAATTTTTTCACACCAATGACAATTGTCTTGGGTGGTGCTTTGCGCCCCACGGAGCAATGGCGCCTCTGGAAAATAGTCTCGGGAAGGAACTGGTTTTGGTGGAACATGTATGAAGTTGTAAAAAGTTGTTTTAGTCATGCAATAGAAACTCAGATTGGACAGATAGTCTAGCTAGCTGGATTTACCCTGCAGAGATCTGAGGACCAGAGTCCTCATAAAGAGTTTAGAACGTCAACACAAAGAAAGCGGAAAGTGACGGACATCCTTGATCTAATTTGTGTCAGTTCAGGAGTCCTTGAAGGGAAATAGTTTGTGAACTTCTAAATTACACAACAGGTTTAATAAATTTGTTGGAATGAACAATTCCCAAGTGAAAAACTGATTTAAGTAATCAGGATTATTTGCAAATGTATAAATTACAAGCAACATGAAACAAATAGGTAAGAAGTTGGTTTAAACATTGCAACAAACAGCTGTGTGTTGTCTTATTGTGACCTGTTGTTATCGTGCTTCTCCATGTTGTGTCATTGACATGTGGACTGCCTGACTAACTGACTGAGGTTTAACCCACAATGTGATAACACACTCCACTCCACAACATTTATACCTCAAACACACACACACACACACACACACACACACACACACACACACACACACACACACACACACACACACACACACACCAGCCTACAGCATACATGTTATAAATGTGTATGTCATAAACATTAGAAACAGCTGCAGTGACGGTGACTTTAAATGTGTTTGTACAACACCAACCCCCTGAAATCGGAAGTTGTGGTCATCGTCCACCACCCACACACACACACGCACAACACTCAGCTCCCTGGTGGCGTGACGACTCTATACAAAACAAATAGGTACTCCAAACACACACTTCATTCATATCATCTCACTTGTAAACACTTGCACGCACACACACGGTTTCCTTGCCCCCCCCCTTGCTCATGGGGGAATGTAAATCAGGGGCGGAGCCAGATGTTGTAGAACATTCGGAGCTCAGCCCAAACCAGGGCATACTTCCTAAGAGAGATTGTATTTTTTTCCCCCATTTACAGCAGCTATATGCACCATTTTTAGCAAACTGATAATATAATGTCTAAAATTTTGTACATCATTTAGAAAAAAAACATCATGTAAAGCCTACATCCTATTTTATATCTAATGGTTCTCTAACAAGATTTCTTCCAGTATTTTTAAATGGCATTATAAGGTAGGATAGGAATGTGGTGTAAACAGCATTAGTAATCTTGAAACCTATTTTTTTGACATAATGCTGGAAGAGAATTTACATAATGAATATTTAGCTGACAGGATTCCCCCAAATTACCATGTCAATTTGGTCTTTATATATAAACACTCTTATTTGAATATTAGCATAGTAGTAGCAAGGGGGCAAGCCAGCCTCTAGTCAGCGTACCTTCTATGGCGCCATTTTCATGCCACCTAGCACTCACCCGCCGTTCGTATTCCATTGACTGCCATTCATTTTGACGTCACTTTGACAATGTATAACTTTACATCTGAAGCATTTTAGTTAGCAATAATTACCCTGTGCCTATGTTATCTCCTAACATATCCCTATTCTTTCCGTCTCTGCAAGAATTGGAAAGATTCAGATTCAGGTTTCTCACGTCACATCTACGTCTTCAAGCTCAATTGGGGGCTGTGCAAAAATGCTCAGCCATCCCCGGAAAAGTGCTTCTAATAGCCTTCATTGGTTGCTGTTGAAAACAACGGTGTCACATTGTCCATTACTGTCTATTTGTAGTATCGTAGAACAGTTTGAAACCTAAAAGATTTGGGACTTTTGAGAAATAATTTCGAGAACAAATATTAACTGGTCTACACGGACAACAATAGGCGGAAGTAACCATTTAGTTCCTTTAAAAGTCACTCCTGGGACTCAAAGGGGAAACCCAGTCACACTTCTGGACCAAAGTGACAAACAGATGCTCCCTTTAATAGAGCTGTAGTTGAGCCACACATGACAAAACACATCTTATATTTTCATACAAATGAAACATATTTTGAGAGCGTGCTATTGTATGACAACCTATTTGTTGCTGCTGCAACCCTTTCTTTCTTCACTTGTTTACAGCAGTTTCTTCCTATTTTAGCCACTTTGCTGGCTGTAATCCACGTGAACATGGCTGGAGTTCTATACTGTTGTATATCTGTTGCAGGCAAAATAAAGTTACATACTTAAAGAGTGATCCTGTCAGAGTGAAGAAGGGGGAAAAGGGTAGAATCGAGAGGAGAAATAATCAGGGGCAAATAGGACAGCAAGGAGGTTTTCCCTCCACACCTCCTCTTTTTCTTTCCCTACATACCAACACAGTGACTCATCTCTGGCAGGATGCATCGAGTTCAAACCACAGAGGAGAGGAGGGGAAGGGAGGAACTTTGGAAGAGACAAAAGGAGTAGGAGCAGGGGAAGAACAAAGCCGAGGAAAAAGAGGTAGAAAGGAAGAAATAAAGGAAGTGAATTTTAATGGGAGATTCCCAGTTGCATCAGATAGGAAGTAGATAGAAAACATGTCAGGATTACACAAGACACTTCAACCTGGTTTGAACCTGAAAAATATCTTCACTAGATCATACAATGCATCACCAACACAGCTTTAATGCCTCATTATGAAAACATGACAGTCCTTTAGAAAGTCCTTAATCCTACTTGATGTTGTTAAAGGTTTTTAGAAGTTTCAAGTTCTTGGAAAGTTCTGGAGGTCAAAAAAGAGTCAGAAATATGACAAATAGCTTCCGTAAAAACCTCAATAGGAGCCAAAGATAACAGAAATTATATTTAGAACTTCACAGAGCTGAATTCATCAAGCAAGAGTGTGAACAAGAGGAGTTTAATAACTAATAGAATAAAGGCTAAATATAAGTTGTTGCAACTCTTGTAGAAGATGTGAAGAAAAATTAATAAGTAAGAAAATGAAATCTCAATAGATCCATCAATCATTTTGTCTCCATTAAAAAGTGTGGACTCAAACAAAGCTTTACACATTTTAAGGTGACCCTTAGTAGCAAAGTGTTGCTCAGAAAGTTTGGGTAGGTGGATTACTGTGGGTTTAGTCAGCTGTGGACCTGTCCAAATCATAACCTAGTGTTTGTGCCTAAACCTGAACAAACCTTACCACGGTAGCAGATCAGGAAACATTTTTGTAATGGTCATATGTAAGATGGGGGCATCACACCAGTAAACAATATGTGTCATTTCTGAAAGGAAATGACAACCTATTTCATTTAATACATGACTTGCCCTTCGGTGTTCCTCAAGGAAGCTGTCTCGGTCATCTTATTTTCTTCATTGTTTACCCTATCTTTGGGTAATACCATCAGGGAAGTTTCTCATGTTACAGAATCCCCATCTAGCTTTTCTACTGTATGACAGACATGACAGCAGCATTGCCGACATACCTTCAGAGTGATAAACCACATTGTGGAGGCTGACATGCTATTTAAAGCTCAGGTTTTAAAATATCAGTTTCTGTCTGGCTTGAGGCCAAACTGCAACTTCAGATACCAGTTATAACCTTTTCAAAAATTGGAATTCTTTTTTGTTAGCCTAATTTTAAACTGCACATATATTTCTGTTGCTTTGGAGCAGGGTTACTGTATAGTGAACTAAAAGGAAAAGAAAAATAAGCTGTGAAAAACATTTTAAGTAAACTGGAAGTATATTAAACTAAAACCACACTAAAAGTGTACTGCTCAGTTAAAAGAAGAATAACAATAAACTAAAAATGAACATAAATCATTTCAGTTTTAGTTTTTTTAGTTATATAATATATTACTACCAAAAAAGGAGACGATGTGCATTTCCGTCAACTCTCGTGACATAAACCACAGAAACTGAATGGACTTGACATGGGATGGCACTGTGTTGTAATTTTCTTACACTGAACACTAAAGTGGCAGAAAGATTAACCATTAAATATATTATATATAATATTTTAAAACTAAAACTAAACCTTTCTATAAAACTGAAACTAAACTAAAACCAGCAAACACACTTAAATTAACTTAAAAAAAAAAGAAAATTAAAAAACTATATAAAATTAAAAACTATACAAACCTTGGTTTGGAGTGTGAAAGAAAGAGTTTTGAGTTTGTAGTTGCGTCTTAACTGCCCCAGTATATCTGTGACCAACTCTCATTAAATCTACAAAAAAATTGCCTTGTGATGAATACCCAATAAAGCATATTTCTATCTTTCATTTATTTAACTAACTTTATTAAATGTGTGGCTTTATTGTTTGACAATAATTCTTATAGACATTTTGGGGTATAGTCACATATAACTGTATAAAGCAATGTACAGTAAAAATGAAACGTGTGGTTTTGTGAACATGATGAAGAACATGTTCATGCTGATGCTGAAATTTCTGATTCTTCTTTTACGCAATTCTGTGTGATGAGTACTATGAACATCTTGCCACATTTTGCCTCAGAGCTACAGAAAATCAAATCAAGGATTAGAAAAGTATTTGAAATATTTGACATCCAGAGACCCGACCGGGTGGAGCTGCATTCAGGTGCAGGTGAGTCCTACATCCGACACCACTAAAGATTTCTTAATGCTACTAATCTGGGCTCTTTCCCACACCTCCCACTCACCTAACAAAACCATTAGCGAGTACATGATCTCTGTGCCCTGTTTACACAAAAAAACGCTTCCATTATTTATCTGACATGACTATCACATACCACACACATGCATCTACCGGACATGAAACAGAAGCTTAAACACTGTGCAACCATGACAGCAACGTTTCTGAAATAACAAAAGAAGGTGCAGCGCGATGGCACTGCGACACACCTGAACACATCACCTGCAGATTTTGTAGGATTACAGCAACTTCTTTTCACCACAACTGAAACACAGTTCAGGAATTAAGGTGTGGCTTTAATTTTGATACTACTATCACATGTGGTTATACAATTTAAAATTTTCCATGTTTCAACCAGGAAAAAGGATCAGGGGTCAGCTAATCCAACACATCTATGTATTCATATAGAGTTGCAAAGATGAATTGATTGATCAATTAGTTGTCAATGCAGTAAGAATTCTCTGATTCCAGTTTCTCAAATGTGAATATTTTCTAGTTTCTTCACTCCCCTGTGACAGTACACTGAATTTCTTTGAGCTGTAGATAAAACAAGACATTTGACATTTTAAAGACTAAACAACTGATCAAATAATCAAGAAAACAATCGACAGATTGAAAAGGAATCGTTTGTTGCTGCACTGTATCTATGGATTTTTGCTTCAGAGGATTATAGTGTGATTATAGTGTGATCCATTTAGCTCGGAACTTGTATGTTGGAGCTGGGAATGACGTCACATCCAGGTTGAATGCATTACATCGGATCAGATGTCAGATTTTTCATTGTGGGGTTAACTCTAACCAGGTTAGCCGCTGCAATACCGGTGAATAACAATGCATTATGCTCTTTTTGTGCATTCAAACAGCATAACAACATGTCCACTGACAGAAGTTGGACAGGACTGTGTGTACGACTGATTTAGTGAGACACAAAAAAGACAGACTTGCTAATAACTATGTTACTAAAGCTTTCACTACTGTTGATGCATGGGGCAGCCATGTTGGATTTTAAACTCAGGGTACTGCGAGGTTGTCCGAGTTCAAAGCTCAGGGGGGATTTCAGGGGACGTGCTTCCGACTTTGACCTCAGAAACTATGACTTCGGAGTACACATGGAATGCACCATAAGCCCTTTTGAATTGAATGACAGCGTGATCTTTTTTCATCCATCTTCCTTGGAACAAACTCAACAACAAGTTCAAATCATATACATATGAGGGCCGGTTTGATGTCCAATTTGGCGCGGGTGCCAAATCTTGAATAATATTTTTGCATTTTGGGAGCAAAAGAAATGATCATTCCATTTAGAACATCAACTCTTTTTCCTACAAAGGCAAACCCCACCACAGACAAGCATATACACTTTTTGAGGAAGTTTTATCACATTTTGCTGTTTCCATCCAGCTTTTTATATGCAATACTTATAAATAATAATATAAGCAATAAAAATTTGTGAATTGAAACACGGCTACAGTGTTGACGGTTGTCTACCTACAACTTCTGAACAGCAGCAGAATGTTACACATCTAACAGAAGAAACCAGTGAGATACCGTTTTATCTAAAAGAAAAAATGAATAATCCAGTGAGACATACAGTTAGACTTCCTTAGGGGTTACAAAGGGTTAAACAGTAGCACTCTTACTCATATCTCTTCATACCGACACACCCTGGAGACACTGTGGAGGAAATCAGTTGAATCTCCTGTGATGAAAGGGGTCTTCCTGCTGTCATGAACCACAGTTTTGAAACAAAGATGAGCGTAAAACTTAGCCTCCGAAAATATTCTACGTAAAACGTAATACTTTTTCTATTAATACCTAATATCCTTTACACTTATTTAATTAAATCACAGTGTTTAGGGATTTTTTTAAGAGCATAAAGCTGAAAAATTAAAAATTGCGAAAACATTTTTTTTAAATATTACAAGGAGGCCGTATAGTTGAGATGAATATGTTGCTCTGACAGAAAATCATTAATTTACATTAAGAGAATAAGTTAAAGATGCATCGTGGCATTTCAAGTGTTAAGTGGTATCACTGTCACTGTGTCATTAGACAAATTATTAAACCCAGCTGTTGTCCTCAGGTCAAATTTAACCCATTTTCAAAAAGTTTCTATATTATACATTTTGGATTTTTTTCAAACAAGTTTTCAAAAGAAATAACATGGAGGTTCCCTGCAATGCTCTGGACAAATAAATCAAATGATCAGTTCACTACTTTAAATTAATTTAGGTGTTTTATTCAATGGCATTTGAATTTTTTTTTTTTTTAAAAGACTGTTAAATAGCTTAAAAATGTGGGGGGAAACGCATAGAGTGACATATATGACATGGAAAAAAGTGATAAACATTGAAAAAAGTGACAAATGTCAAAGCAACCAAAGTGTCAATAAAAAAATGAAAAAAATAATAAAACAAATTATATTTTGACCCAGAAAAACAAAAAGTTGCACGATCGCCGGGAAGACAACAAAAGTGGTTAAGAGATTGTTGCAGCAAACAACACAGTAATAATATATACAGCACCTTTCATGAAACCCATGAATGCTTTACACTAGTATACAGGGGACAAAAGGTCAAAGTAAAAGGAAAACGTCCACGGTTAATGGAAATGGGCGTTTAACTTAATCTAGGCTACTGACGTACAACCACATCGCGCAGTCTAAAGTTATTTAATGAATAGAATAGACATATTACATACCTGAGGGTCAATTCATTGACGTTATTTAATCAATCACAATCCTGTAATTGTCTCCATCTGTTAAAGCCCGACCGAGATTGACTTGTCTTTCCTTTTCCCTTTTAGTCATTTAGTCATTTAGTCATTTAATTTCCTTCTTTCCTGTGATGGTCCTGCCCCAGAATCAGCCATAACTACAGCAGCTTCTAAAATAAAATAAGAATACAATAAGGCCTATATAGAGACATCTCTTGCTACCTTTTACCTGCACTAACACTTTTTCTGGTGTTCAGCTGAAATCTGTGACCCATCCGAATGTTACTATAGCGCCGTCTACCTGCCGTAAATCATTTCGTAACTTTGCATGAAAAATCTGACCCGGGCAGAGATTCTTTTCACTGCCAGTCTTGTTTACTGTTACAAGTTATTTATGATCATTGGTGTGTAATGCTCATTACACAGTTTCAAAAATGTGTAAAAGTTACATGTTGTCACTTTAAGTAAAATTACAGATTTCAAAAAACACTTTAAAAAGTGAAAGCACACAACAAAAACTACTCAATTACATTAAAGTGAGTAAGTAGTTACTTTCCATCTCTGCCCAGAATCGAGGAATGCAGTTGTGATTAAAAAAGAAAAAAAATGTCCATAAAATGTCAGTTTACATTTCTTTTTTATTGGCGCTATGACAAAGGTAATGGGCTGTATTTATATAGCGCATTTCTAGTCTTAACGAGTACTCAAAGTGCTTTTACATCATACAAGAACCATCCACCATTCACACACATTCATCCACTGTAGCCGAGGCTGCCACCTGCTCATCAGATACACACTCACACACATTTACACTCAAATGGTGCAGCATTGGGGCAACTTGGGGTTCAGTGTCTTGCCCAAGGACACTTCAACATGGGACTGCAGGGCCAGGGATTGAATCACCAACCTTCCAGTTGGTAAGCCAAGCAATATTTAAAATGTCAGATGACATCTGTAGTAAAATATGTTGCTTTACTTTCTATAAACAGAACAAAGGTTTACAATCCCTGGCAAACAAGCTTCCTTTACATTAAAAGCTGTCTTCCTCTTCGCCCTTCGGAGGAACAACAGGAATGTTTCCTAAGAGTCAGAAAGATGTTGAGACACGCAGAACAAAGTGAACTCTCCCCTTCAGCAATGGAGCTTTGGAGCTCATTAAAACATGAAACTGGAAGGGAATTTCCCTCATCAGCTTTGAAGCAAGAGAGAGTGTAATGGGTGGAAAACTACAGAAGAGACGACATGACGGTCCCAAGTTTCAAATCAGAACATTTACTTATCATGGTTAATTCATTTAGTTCAAGTAAGTTCTAGTAACTAAGTACATTTACTCTAGTACTGTACTTAAGTACAAATGTTGAGGTACTTGTACTTTACTTGAGTCCTTTCTTTCTATTTCATTTCAGAGACATATATTGTACGTTTTACTCCACTATACTAATCTGACAGCTTTAGTTATATTAGTTACTTTAGAAATTAAGGTTATGCACACAGAAAACATGTGCTTTATACAATAAGGTGTTTTATTATAAATTAAAATACCCAACAATTTAAAAGCCTTCAAGTACAGCTGAAATGATTAGACTAGACCAGTTTAAAAAATCTGAGGATTTACATTTTCCTGATGAAGATTAAAAAAAGCCACAAAAACATGGGAAAAACAGCACCACGAACCCCACAACATCAACAAAAATCGCAGAAATTTTTTTCATAGATTGGGAAAAGTGACAAATATGTGAAAGAAAAAACTGACACAAATGTCGGGAAAAGCGACAAAAGTGTCGGAAAAAGAATTTTGACCCAAAAACAAAAAGTTGCAAAGTGGACAGGATGACAACACAAGGGTTGAATCAGAATACAGCTGTAGAAGGTGATGAAAGGATCTTTGGCTGTTGGCATGCGGCAGATTACAACAATTTAACGTCAATCAAGTGATGAAATGTGAAACCAGAAGAGGAACAAACAAAGGATAAGACACACCTGAAGCTCAGCTCATTCCTCTGGTTATTTTAAGAGTTTCTTAGAAGTAAAAGTGGGACAAGTTTCATCAACAGGTGTCACATTCCTTTCCTCGTTTGTTTTATTCACACCTGTCAGCAGGGGCGTCGGACTGGAGGGTGAAAGGGGACTGAGTACTCATGTGAGGAGGACCCAAAAAGATGGTAGAATGAATAGTTGTGGATGCGAGGAGGGACCCATAGAAAATGCCTTTCTACAGGGCCCAGAATTGGGTGCTACGCCCCTGCCTGTCAGAATAGTATGGTGGGCTCAATCCTCCCTAAAGTTCATCTCTGCCCCCTTTAAAATTATTATAAAAAAAAATTTTGAATCAATTTTGGTGCTTCACTTGAGAGTTTGTAAACCTGTCTGTTAGTGACAGAAGACAAACAATTACAGGTTCAAAGGGCTTGAAACAGGTTTAACATCCTGTGTCGATGTCGCCGATGTTATGCAACTGTAAGTAGTAGCAGTATCTTCCCTGTGTACAGCAGTAGTAACCCCATCAAGGAGAGGGTTAACAGAAACGTAGCGTTGGCCAATCGGAGGTGGTTATGCCAGAGTCTCTATCTGATCTGTCAGAGCGAGAGCAAGAGTGTGGTTGTGAAGTTTTAACGTTGGTAGTCCCCAGAGAAGAAGTTGGTAAGACAAAGTTGGGGGGTGGCAGTAGCTCAGTCCGTAGAGAGTTGGGGGGTGGAGGAGGGTCGCTGGTTCAAGAGCACTGCCAAGGTGCTCTTGAGCAAAGCAACGAACCCCCCAACTGCTCGGCGTGTCTTTCCATGGCCAGCCTCCTCACTCTGACATCTCTCCATTTAGTGCATGGGTGTGTAATTCAGGCCTGTGTGTAATAACAACTGGGTGTAAATTGTAATTTCCCCTTGTGGGATTAATAAAGTATATATTATTATTATTATTAGATTAAATTCAACTTTATTGTCATTACACAGGTACAGGTACAAGGAAATGAAATGCAGTGGCACAGATTAGAACGTAAGCAACTAAAATTGCTGATTGTAAGAACACTAGGTCAAATTGGTCATTATTACTATGACTTGTACAGTGTCAGGTTTAGTTCCATCATAGTGGGGGGGGGTTAACACTTTTGCAAGGCAGTGTATCCGTGTCACATTGTTAATAGTACAGGTTTGAGCCTAGAATCGCTCCTGGAAGGAGAAGATTCAGTATACTGTATATCACTATATTATAATATACTAATAGAAATTTGGTGTAGTGTGCACATTAGAAAAAATCTGATTCATATTTCATTGCAGGACAGTCAATACCCGTTAAAAACACATAAAGACACATATAGACAGTGTTTGGATTTATACAAGATAGGCAAATTGTTGGAACTTGAAACATTACTTCCTGTATTGCTCTGTACCTTGTAACTGGAAGTAAATCAAGAGTGTGATGTAATTCCTCCAGTGGTGGACGAAGTATTCAGATACTTTACTTAAGAAAAATTACTAATACAACACTGTAAATATACTCTGTTCAATTTAAAAGTCCTGCTTTGAAAATTTAACTCAAGTAAAAGGATGTAAATATTGGGTAGTTTAATTCATAAGAAAATACATTGCAAAAATCTTAATTTGTTAAGTAACTAGTAACTAAAGATGTCAGATTAATGTAATGGAGTAAAAAGTACAATATACATATCTCACTGAAATGTAAGTACAGTACTCGAGTAAATGTAATTAGTTTACACCACCACTGAAAAAGTGAACTATTAAACCGAACTATTGAAAGTAAAAGTACTCAATACAATCCTCACACAAATTGGAAACGATCCACACAGTTTTGTGTTAAATGGTCTAATCATTTTCGCTGGAATTGAAGGCCTGTATGTTGTTGGGTACTTTCATTCTTAAACACTGTTCGTTGCTCCCCCCCACCCCCTAATTTACTGTTTGCCTGTAAATTCTACAGTTTTAACTGCTCTGATTTTAACATAAATACCAATATTCAAGTGGCAACATGACAACATTAACTATGTGTGTGTGGGTGTGTGAGTGGGTGTGTCTATTTGTGTGTGTGTGGGGTGTGTGTGTGTGTTTCTTTTTGTGTGTGCATGCATGCATGTGTGTGCAAACATTGCTGGTTCACATGTTCCAGTCCCATCATGACAACATGAACTGGCAACATGAAATCTGTGTGTGTGTGTGTGTGTGTGTGTGTGTGTGTGTGTGTGTGTGTGTGTGTGTGTGTGTGTGTGTGTGTGTGTGCGTGTGTGTGCGTGTGTGCATGTATGTGTGTGTGTGTGTGTGGGTCAGATGAGTCTGTGCATTTAAAACCTTAAGATTGACATCACCTGGACTTTCCAGACGATGATTGAGCACAATCCATGACACTGTCAGGTCTCAGGTCTTTCCAAAGTATGGTGCTATAGACTCTGCAGGGGGCCCAAACCTTTGCAGACGCCATTTTGTTGTTTTCTGTTATTTTGAAAGTGTAAATGATGAAATAAAATCTAACTTTTTGTGACATATTATACGAATGTCTAATCTGTCTTTGATGCCTTTTGGAGATTTTTCCATCTTTTCTTGGCTTCTTTATGCACATTTATACAAATTTTTACCTGGGGTGCCCAAACTTTCGAGCCCCACTGTAGAGGCATACTCTGTGAAATACAAAAGAACAGACATAGTCTTTGACATCTACCAACAATCCAGTTTGAAGGCAGAACCTGGGTCAAAAAGAGGACATGGAGGCAGACGCAAAGTGACCAGCAATGGCAAAATACCCAAGAACTGGCGTAACATTCTTAGTGATGATGAGAATAAAACTGAGCTGTTCCACTTCCTCGCTAACAGAATTACAGAAACTTTAACACCAAATGTGGTTATAGTGACCAAAGAGGATCAAACTGTCAGCAACCACTCCATCAACCTAGATGATGTAAGTCCATGTATCGTAGTCATGAAGAAGCTGACACTAGGATCTTTGTCCACGCCAAAAATGGCAGCAAAAACCTTATGGTCAAAGCCAGTGACAGACGTTCTTGTTATAGCAGTCAGTGGTCTGCCAGTTCTTTGGGACATTGGTCTGCAACAATTGTGGCTTGCTTTTGGCCATGGAATGAATCTTGGATGGATCATGACCTCTATCAATGTATTGGAAGGGAGAAGAGCAGCGGTATTCTTTTCTTTCATGCATTCACTGCCTGTGATGTTGTTTCAGCCTTTGGTGGCAAAGGGAAGAAGACTGCTTGGCAAACATGGAATATATTGGATAAAGCTTCTGAAATCTTCAGCCAACTGAAAAAACCTCCTGTTACTTTGACAAGCTTTAATAATAATTTTTTTCATGCATGTTTTTCACATTATTTACTCTACATACCACTATAGACTCTCAAAACACAAAATAGATATGCATGTAACATCCTTATAGTCAAAAACATAGGATTCAAAAGCTAAAAACCTTGAAATATGTCCCATTAGTAAAATTATGTTGGAAAATGGCGGCCAATTTGAAAAATCAAGTGGCTAACGTTATTTTTCAAATTATTGGCCCCAGAGGTATAACCACACCAAATTTGGTGCTTGTATCCACTTGTGAACGATTTCCCCCCTTATCTGCCCCACTATAAGGTCTTGAGGCAATCTGATGAAAAATGCCATATTTATTGTACAGGGAATGTGTAAATCGGTCATTTTTGACCGGAACCGTGTTAGAAGGTTAAAGGTTAAAGGTCCAATGTGTAGGAATTTCTCCCATCTATATCGCAATCAACTCTCTTGCACGTATTACAGCTACGGCAGCCTTCACGCTTAAAAAAAAGCTTTTTCTTTTTCTGGGCAAAGAAGACTCTTGTTCCTGAAATTTGGATTTTGAATCCTCCATGTTTCCTTTTTCAAACTAGCCGGGAAGCGACGATACCCATTAGCAGCATTAGCAGCACCTGTGAGTTTATCATGTGACAGTGAAAAAGCAAAAGGAAAAGCAGTATAGCCTATATGTCCCTTACGGGCTAACATATTTCAAGATGGCGCATGAACATGGAGAGTCTACCCCAGTTCATGCAAACGCAAATGGCCAAGGAGGAATTGATGGTGGTAAACAGTTTGTGAACGGGCAACACAGATTTTGATAATAAACAACTAAAGACGTTACACACTGTACCTTTCAATGTACCTTTTTAAAGTATTTGCATTGAACTGATCCCCAAATTTTTCTTTTCAAAATGTTCAGAACAAACTCAGCTTTCTGTACAGTGACGCCCCAAATCTGTCCCAGAGCAATGTGTAAAGAGATAATTTAGCCCTAAAGCTAAAACGTGAAGTTTGCTTTTGAAATCCCTCAAATCTCTTTTGAAAACAAACCTTAACTTATGCTGTGTTGTACCAATTGTTTCGGTGCTTGAAATGAGTTTACCAAAGTGTTAATATTCAAATTATAAATGTTGTAATGCTGCTTTTTGAGTTTTGTCAAAAAATTGTGTGGACACGCTGGTGCGTCTTTTGTCCTCAGAGGGTTAACATTTCCTCTTTCACTGACACTTATACTGTCTGTGTGAAGATGGACCAGACTGGTTCAGAATTTTCAATTCAATTCAATTCAATTCAATTTTATTTATAGTATCAATTCATAACAAGAGTTATCTCAAGACACTTTACAGATAGAGTAGGTCTAGACCACACTCCAGAATTTACAAGGACCCAACAGTTCTAGTAGTTCCCTCCAGAGCAAGCAACAGTGCGACAATGGCGAGGAAAAACTTCCTTTTAGGCAGAAACCTCGGACAGACCCAGACCAGGACCCAGACTCTTGGTAGGCGGTGTCTGACGGGGTTAAAATGAAGAGTGGCAATAACAGTTACAAAAAATAGTTTATAGTAGTTCTTTGTAGTAGTTCATGGCATAGCAGGGCACTGTGCGGCCTTACAAGGCACAGCTTTTTTAATGTTGCACATGTTTCTGTTATTGTTTGTCCAGCTGATTCAGTCAAACTGGATGAATGATTTTGTGTGACAGCAGCCAGCTGGAATGTGTCCAGATAATTGTCCCTCTGACCTCCAGTCCTCCTCTGCTCTGCTTCTGTTGGTTTGTCCGAATGAGTCACAGTGTTTGATGTTGATAACAGCGAGCGGCGGCTGTGTGAGAGGAAACACTGCGGCATCAACCGGTGACGACTACCGCTCAGAGTTTCTCTGTCCTGATAACACAGATTAAACTTCTCTCCCTCTCCTCCTCCACGCTGAATAATGACCGCCTGGAGACATGATGACTAAAGAGCTATTTTAAACACAGACATAGAATATATTTTTTTGGGAGCAAAGTTTTTGATGTTATTTTAAATGACTCTGGAAAAAAAATACAGATGAGTCCTAGCTGCTGTTAGTTTTCATTACGGAAAACGGAAAATTACATCATTCCAAATGTCTCACTATCTTTTCAAAATCCTTCTTCCTTTGGGATTCTTTTTGAGTTTTCTGTTGCACGTGCAAAACAACCAAGACAATTGTGATTGGTTTAAAGAAATGCCAATAAACCAGAGCTGTTTTTTCTCCCATCCCGGAGTGCTGACCCTCCTCCGCACCGCTGTGGAGGAAGGTCTGGCAATGCAAGACTATTCCTGAAACAATGTCCTGGTTACTCTGGGTTATTAATCTCAGACCTTACTGTGAAAAGTTTCTATTGGAATTATGATTCCTCTTCTCTGTGCAAATTAAATCATCTCATATTCAGGCAAGATGCACAAGATTGTTGTCTTTTTGTATTGTTGTATGTATGAAGAATATTTTGTTCTAGCTGGACTGCAGGTTGGTTGTTCCAAACACATTATGACAGCATCTGATTTCAACTTGACAGACTTGTCTTCACCAAAACTCAAGTCCTATACTATTTGATTTTTTTTTCTGATGATGATGATTTGAATTGAATTTCAGCTTTTTTTCCCTGTCATCATAAAAGTTGAAATTGATTAAGTTCATCAATCGGTTATTCGTTATTTCTGCTGGATAAAAACCCCACACAGAGTGTTTCCACCAACAGGTTTCATTGTATAAACTTCATTCCTCTGCAGGTTGAAGGTGAGGCGTTTTGTTTCCATCTTTGGTTCTTTGTGTTGATTGCCAGTGAAGAGGGTCCAGTGGTGAAGGACTCACAATGCCCGAGGTACGTCATTCACGTGATGCATGTGTCTGGAGAGATTTGTCACACTGCGTTGGGTTTGTGTTGCGTCAATTACAAAAAAGAATTCTGAATCTTGAGTAACCACGAGAGACTTGCCTCATAGAAAACTTGGACGCTGGTGCCCTCTTTATTTCATTTCTTTTCCTCTCAAAGTCCACTACTCTCCAACTCCCTTCACTGTTTTTTTTTATGTATAATCTTTAGTGGAGGAAAGGGTTTTTAGTGTTTCACAATGAAAAAAGCTGAAGCATGTGTTATCTGATCTGGAGAGGATCTGAGTGAAGGATGTGAGGAGGAGGAGGAGGAGGAGGAGGAGGAGGAGGAGGAGGAGGAGGAGGAGGAGGAGGAGGAGGAGGAGGAGGAGGAGGAGGAGGAAACTGTTGATAAAATGAACCAATGATGGCGAGGATGTCTACAGTCTGTAGAAGACGGGGGTGCTCTCACTGCCACATTTGGGCAAGTTAACATAGATGTTTGGACGATGAGATGAAGCTGACATTTGAGCCGGGGGGGAAAAAAAACCCTCATTGTAGCAGCTGAGACCTGTCCTACCACTTGGGGAACACAGCACGAGCACATATGGACAAAACAGACATGCTAAATAAACATGGATGGTAATTTATGTAACAATTCGCCCCTTATTCAATGGCGGAATCCCCCGACGCTTAAATTCATTTAAAATGTAGCCTACCAGTGAACAATCAGTGTTCAACCTACAGTCTGTTGAGCCGCCTCTTCAAATGCAGAAACGAAGCGCAATACCATAAAACTAAATCGGTATTTTTCTGTAATCTAATGACACAAAAAATTAATCACAGCAATCAGTAGATCCACAAAAAGGTCCTGGTGTACTGTATCTCTACGCCCGTCACATTCACCACCCAGCCAACCAAACAGGTGAACAAGGCTTCTCCACTTTGCCGCTTAAACACAGCGGAATAAAATGTATAGAAGTCCAAATCTACACAAAACGCGCCATAAATTAGTAAGCTCACAGCAAATGTACATACATGGCACGGCACGGCAAGATGTCCAGACTAGTGCAACAGTAACTTTTGTTTTTGGCGTCTAGGTCTCAGGTAAGAGCTACTTGTTACTTGTCACATGACCCAGAGCCCTGACAAAATATATTTTTTACTAAAGGAGGACTATAGATGTTTTAATATGTGACAACAAATGTTGTAGCCTAAAACACACGTGACATCGCTTAGAGCACCCTCCTGTTGTCCTCGGGTCAGATTTGACCCTTCTAAAAGTTTCTATATCAGAAAATTGGGTTTCTATCAATCAAAATGTCCAAAACAATAACGTGGGTGGTTCTCTACAACGCTCTATACAAGTAAAATAAATGATTAGTTTACTACTTTCCTCAAATTTGGGTGTTTTGTTCAATTGTATAGCATTTGAACAAAAATTTATGAGAGAACTTTGAATAAAGGGACAAAAATGATGGAAAAAAAGCTTTAAAAATGTTGGGGGAAAAAAACAAAAAAGTGCAGAAAAAAAACAAAAATGTGGCATAAAAAGTTTTTTTTAATTTGGATCGAAAAAACAAACGTTGCATAGTGGGCGGGAGGACGACACAAGGGTTAAAAAAAGTGACAAGCAAATTTGAAAAAAAGTGACAAAAAAATTGGAATAAAATCGACAAAACCATTGAGAAAAGTGTAGAAAAAGAACAACAAGATTCATGCATGGTCGACGTTACAGAGTGACATCATTTCAAGGTAAAAGCCTGTAAATAAACCGGCTTTAGAATAGGTCATTTTATACTGGAAAGGCCAGGTGAGCAGCCAGGCTGTGTTCCAACACACAGAACTTCACTTGAAATGTTTCCCACCGATACCAAAAGCTGCCAGGCTGAAGAACTAACAAGAAAAATCAACAAATGGCTGTTCCCTCTCGCTCGCTGAGAATCCTCCGGACAATGAGCTGCTTTATTCACATATGGGCTCAATCGATCATTACACAGAGCTAAAGTCTGTTAAATATCCGTCTATCATGATAGATAAGGGTTGCACTGCATGTTTGAAAGGGTCTATAGTTTTACTCAGGATTTAGTCAGGTTCAAGTTTGAAAGGGTCTATAGTTTCTATCAGGATTTAGTCAGGTTCAAGTTTGAAAGGGTCTATAGTTTTAATCAGGATTTAGTCAGGTTCAAGTTTGAAAGGGTCTATAGTTTTAATCAGGATTTAGTCAGGTTCAAGTTTGAAAGGGTCTATAGTTTTAATCAGGATTTAGTCAGGTTCAAGTTTGAAAGGGTATATAGTTTTAATCAGGATTTAGTCAGGTTCAATTTTGAAAGGGTCTATAGTTTTAATCAGGATTTAGTCAGGTTCAATTTTGAAAGGGTCTATAGTTTTAATCAGGATTTAGTCAGGTTCAATTTTGAAAGGGTCTATAGTTTTAATCAGGATTTAGTCAGGTTCAAGTTTGAAAGGGTCTATAGTTTTAATCAGGATTTAGTCAGGTTCAAGTTTGAAAGGGTCTATTGTTTTAATCAGGATTTAGTCAGGTTCAAGTTTTGTGTTTTTGTTTTAAAGAAACAAAATTAGAACAAAAAGTTGTAATTTTAAGAAGCAAATCATGCGATGGTAAACACCACTGCTCGTCTCACGATCACAACCGCCATTATTATGTAATTGTTTTTTTCTTCTTATCCTTTTATCTATGTAAGTTGTCCCGCTTGTATAGTTTTATAATCTAATTGTATACATTTACTATACTTGGATGAATATTTGGATCAAACTGTGGAGGAGGGACACTTTTTTGTTGTTATTTCAGCAAATTTACACTTGTGTTGTGTTGATGACGCTGCTGGGTGTGTGTGTGTGTGTGTGTGTGTGTGTGTGTGGCTCCTCTAATTGTCATGTGTTGGTGCAGATGGCCCTTGCGTCACAAGGGGGGATCCGATGGATGAGGAAGTGATGTCACATGTGGGATGATGAAACTGTGGTTTGAAGAGAGAACCAGAAAAACTCTCTCTGATCTGCTGATGGAAAAAAATAAAAAGAGAGCAGAGAGGAGAGAGGAAGGAGCCAGTTTTTTTTTTTTTTATCATTTATCATCATGTGTGCAACAGGAAAGGGTGGAGAGACAGAAGGGACGTTTAGAAAAGAAGACTGAAAGGAAAAAGGAAGAAAGAAATCTGCAGGATGGGATGTGACATCTCGCCTCAGAGGAGAAGTTATTAGATTAGATTAGATTAGATTAGATTATACTTTATTTATCCCACAACGGGGACATTTTCTTATTACAGCAGCAGCAAACAACACACAAACAAGTAAACACACAAGAATTACAGACAAACAATAGACAATAATTATGTGGTAGACTGAAAATCAAAAATCTAATCAAAAGCATGATACAAAAAGTAAATGTCTTCACTGTCTTCACTTCACTTGTCTCTCTGTTGATGGAAGAATGTTATGGAACACCATAAGCCATAAGCTTTATAGAGTGTCTGCAGCTTTGAAACTTTTTGTTTTACTTTGAAACTCTGCTGCCACCTGCCGTCTCAAACACACACACACACACACACACACACACACACACACACACACACACAAAAAAAGTTTGTATTATTTTTTAGTAGGCATGTCGATTAAATATGTCACTTTATTGGTCATATTTTCAGTGACATGATATTGTAAAGTCATCCAATAGAAAATACCTGAGAGCCCCACTTTAAATCTTTACAGCGAGGGTGACGAGGCTGAGTACAGAGCTGTGGTGGGGGACTTGGTCACATAGAGTGAGCAGAACCAGCTACAGCTCAACGTGACAGACTAAGGAGCTGGTTGTGGATCCGAGGAGAGCCAAGGCACCAGTGAGCCCTGCTTCCATCCAGGGGGTCAGTGTGGACATTATGGAGGACTACAAATACCTACGAGTGCACTTGGACAGTAAACTGGACTGGGCCAAGAACACTCAAGCCCTCTACAGGAAGGGCCAAGGCGTCTCTATTTTCTGAGGAGGCTGAGGTCCTTCAACATCTGCAGGACGATGCTGAGGATGTTTTATGAGTCTGTGGTGGCCAGTGCTATGCTGTTTGCAGTTGCATGCTGGGGCAGCAGGCTGAGGGTAGTGGATGCTAACAGACTCAACAAACTGATCCGCGAGGCCAGTGATGTTGT
The DNA here is from genome assembly GCA_013375575.1 of Percina caprodes. Taxonomy (NCBI): domain Eukaryota; kingdom Metazoa; phylum Chordata; class Actinopteri; order Perciformes; family Percidae; genus Percina; species Percina caprodes. The sequence continues at coordinate 2,451,042 of JABXJD010000035.1, read as the reverse complement.
AGGGGTAGAGCTGGACTCTCTGTCGGTGGTGTCAGAGAGGAGGATGCTGTCCAAACTACATGCCATCTTGGACAATGTCGCCCACCCACTTCATGGCTTGCTGCTCAAACACAGGAGCACTTTCAGTGAAAGACTCATTTACCCAAAATGCACCACAGAGCACCACAGAAAGTCATTCCTGCCTGAGGCCATCAAACTTTATAACTCTTCCCTCAGTTTGAAACTGGACAATATTATCTGTGAGGTTGAAACTGGACAATATTATCTGTTTTGTGCAATAACACTGGCTTGAAATGTGAACAATACTCTGCTGCTACCATTATTATTATTATTATTATTATTATTATTATTATTATTCACCATTACAACTCCTTAATTATGTAAATACCATATCATAACATTCCTTTAACTATGTAAATACCGTACATGTCCACACTCCTTACACTACTTCTTTATTTATATTTCTACTTGATATTTATACAATTTGTGCAACTGCAACACAGAATTTGCCTTCAGGGAGCAATAAAGTGTTTTTGATTCTGATTCTGATTAAAGATATAGAACATGAGGGTAAAGTCATGGCTCCAGAGGCATGAAACCTCTGACATATATTACAATATACAATATATTAATATATTACAATATATATATATATATATATATATATATATATATATATATATATATATATATATATATAATAATGTATAATTGTAAATCTCTTTGGATAAATAACATGTAATGTTCTGTAATGTAAACTGGTGGAGAGCGAGAATAGGTGAGAAGTAACGGAGGTAAGGTCCCACGTAGCCTATGCCCTCCGTAGTTGCCTTCGTAGGGCCCTACTGCGGATTTCCTCCAAGTTCTCAGATGTCAGACACTCAGGGGGCTCATGTTGCCTTCCTCCCCCCCCCTCCTCGGAAACGGGATGTGATGTAAATACACAGCAATTTTTTTTTTTTTGTTCCCGTCTCTTTGGAGTGTGCAGCTCTTTTTCTTCTTCTCCTTTTAACACTTTGTTGAAGCAAAACAAGAAGAAGAAGAAGAGATACAAGAGAGAGGGAAAAGTCGGACAGTGAACCATCAGAGAGATTCCAAGTCGCCGTTAGTTTCCTCCACCATGATCCTGTGAGCTCCTCCGTGTGTCTGCGATAACTGAAGTCCCCGAGCCGCCGGACTGGACCCGAGGAAAACGGATCAAACCGGAGAGCAGCTCGCTGCTGTTGTGGATCTGGAGGGAAACCGCGGACAGGTAAGACCCTGCTGACAGCTTATATGTCTGTGTTGTACCTGACTGAAACAGGAAAGTAAAGAGAGTCCAAGCTGCTGGAAACTTTGACTGCATGGCAGCAGAGCTGAGATCAGTTCTGCTGCTGCTGCTGAGGCCTAAATGTGACATCTGAGATCTTTGAAGAAATTATGCAACATTAGTACACAGGCTACAGACTACACTGCCAACTCTAACAGCTAGTTTAAAACCATAAAGGTAAAAAGCAGAAAAACTCAAAGAGCAACATCAGTTTTAGAGAAATATCATAGGAGATTCATTGTAAACCACTTAAAGCTGCAACGATTAGTCGACTAAGCAACTAGTCGATCGATAGAAAACTAATCTGCAACTATTTTGAAAATCAATTAACTGTTCAAAGTAGGTTTTCCATACATAAACTGCAGAAAATGCTGTTTTCAGCCTCCTTAAATATGTTGTTTTCCTGCTTTAATGTTTAATATCATTTTAAATTGAATATCCTTAAGTTTTGGAGTGATAAAACAAGACTTGGACTTTGAGAAACTAGGATAGACATTTCACTAGGGTTAGTCAATTAATCAATAAAATTATGGTAAATTGCAGCCCTAAAACCACTGTAAGAATATTTTGTATTACAGGACAATGACAGTGTTCATATGGAAAGTTTAGGAGATTGAAAACAAACTGTAGTAAAATTAGAGAGATACTAATATGTTATCTTAGTAAATAAACTCAATATAGCACACTTTAAAAAGACAGATTATAAAATGAATTGGCACAAGAATACCATAAAACATAAGTAGTCTGTCATAAACGTTCTATAGAGATCCACAGATGCACTGTGAGTTACTACAAGTATTATTATAAGAGTACTATTGGATTATCGCTGTAGGATGATTATAGCTGTACTGAAAGAGATGTAAATACTAACAGAATCACTGTAAACTCTGAAAGTGCCACAGAAAGATTAAATTAATGAAAATGAATGATGATAATATGCACTACTTATAGAGCTGATAATGATTAAAAAATATTGCACATTAGCTGCTTTAAAGTCACTGAATTCACAACAAGAATACTGTTTACCGAAGGGCTGCAACTACCGAATATTTTTCTGATTAATCGATTAGTTGTTTGGTCTATAAAATGTCAGTAAATGGTGAAAAATGTGGATCAGTAGTGAAAAAACTAGTAACAAATCACATTTAAGAAGCTGGAATCAGAGAGCGTTTTCCTTTTTTTATTTTGTTATAAAAAATGACTCAAACCAATTAATCGATAATAGTTGGCGATTAAATCAATAGTCGACAACTAATTGATTGATCGATTCATCTTTGCAGCTCTAGTTTACACTTTCAGCGTGCGTGCGTGTGTTGCTGACCTCTCCACCTCCTCTGAGGTGTCTTAGGAATCCTGTTGGGGTTATTTTCGTGCTCGGCACTCAGTATGAACTGACGGCTGACAGTTCAAAACCTCTCTTGAGTAAATGGCCAGCGGTCTCCGTAATTTTATAGGACATCATATGAATGGTGCATACATTTTGTACGGCATCATACGAACCAGTTGAGAACACGTTAACCTGTTAAACTGATTTCAGTGAATATAATCCCCTCAGTTACCAGCACTTATAGTACTTTTAGTGTACAAAAAAGTATGGTGCACATTTGCCCCATAGTGTTACATTGCAGCTTTCCCGCTCAATACTGGACTCATTTCAAAGGTATTTGCTCACATTGGGTAAAAAGCGATATTGTAGAATTGGTTCCATTTTGGAAAATACAGAAATTCCTCTTATATAATCAAGCTATAGAAGACAATTAATCGGAATGTTTTAGTTCCTAATCCAATAAATTGTGAGTTCTGACAGCCAATAAAATCAAAGTCGCTGATGACTGATGGTATCAGCCCCCTGCAGGTGTCTTTCCCAGCTTCACATTTGTGATCTGAAGCAGTTAAACGTTGATTTATTGTCTTGAACAGACTGAGAGCAGCCTGCAGCTACAGAGAGTCTCAGAGTGATTTCACAACAGCAGTGTTTGGCTCAGACTGTGAGAGCTAACAGCTCTGTTCACTCACCAAACAAAGCCAAAAACAAAAGCTATGGGAGACAGACAAATTGTTTCTTACAGCTGAGAGACAGGGCCATTCTACAGCTGAAGTTTAGCAGTTTCTCCTCTTTATCACTCTCTCTGCAGGTCATATAGGTTTCAGGGTGTATCAACAGTTTTATGAGCACTGCCGTGTATTGTCAGTAGAAGTGTGGGAGTCTATTTGTCCTGTACAACAACAACCAGCATGTATCCAGGTCCAGCACTCTCTTGCTGCTCCTCCTCCCTATGCAGACTTTGTCACTCTTTAAACTACATCACAGTATATTCAGTAGAGACTAGACGGCATTAAATGACATGCAAAAAGTAAAAATGAGTAGTCATAACACACAAAATGACTTAAGAAATTGGGGTAGTATTCGTATGCCATTTTGGTGATCCAAGGCTGGAACATACCAACGTGGTATCATGACTTCGCGTAAATATACACGCCAATTTTCTTAAGCCAAGTGGTGTGTTATCTGTATGCATTTTGACCTATCCGTATGTATGTCGATACACACGGATACACGATCGATGGGCGTACACATAAACGCCACTTGGCTTGTTGTCGGCACATGATCCCCGGTCTCCTGGGTGAAAGTTCTGTGTTTTACCCATCTACCACCTCGATCAACCTCCCTACAACAATTTTAGCCCTTTCACACTACTCGCTACAGCATAAATTCACACGCAATCAAAAGGTAATGTAAGTCAATGGAGGCCAAACGGTGTTGATATACACGCTAAAAAGCGAATAGGCATCTTCATAACACGACCAATAACGGCATATGAATTGGCGTGTCATACATACGCCATTTCATGAGATCAGTCTGAACATACGGTACACACTTTATACCCCCCTTGCATCCAGTAAGTCATTGCCCCATATGGGCCAGTCCAGTCTAAAAAGGTGTTGACAAGCCACTGCTGGCTCAGTGCACTCTGGAGACAAAAATTTAACAAGATGACGTCAAACTGGATCTCAGCGCAAGTGAGGACTTTTGCTTTCCAATAAAAGATAATTGGTCCCATCCCGATATCTATACTGCATTAGATCCAATGCTAAATCTCTAAAATCTCTCCAGCTCAACCTGGAGCCAATAAAGTGATGTTTCTGTGAGGTTTCTGCCAATGATGGAACTGTTAAACAGATCGTATTTTGCATGTTAGCAGCAGGAAAAGGTGAAACCACAACCTCCTTTCCAGTGAAGCCCTTGAGACGTTTAGATAAATACTTCCAAAGACATTTAACCTCAGGTCCTTATGTCTTATCAGGCTCTAATCTCACTAATGATGCTCTCTTGATGCCTTTTATACAAACCCCACTTGAGTCACACTGATAAACTCCAAAACGCTTACACAAAACAGTCAGTATGGCTTCTGGAGAAGTGTGTGTGTGTGTGTGTGTGTGTGTGACAGTCGCTGTGGTTAAAGTGGAAGCAGCAGATTACAGATGAGTGTGAATGAGTTTCCATCTGCGGAGCGGCAGCCAGCGGCTCATTAAACCATTGAGAGACCACACGGAGAATTGGTTAGAGGTATGTGAGGCTCAGATGAGAAACACTAAACATGAAAGCTGGAGGAGATACACGCAGAAATCCTCTGCTTTTTATCAGGTGGAACTTTATTAAAATCAGATGTATTGAGAAGTTAAACCTAACAGCAAACCAGCATATTTTCCTGAGTAGATTCACTGCAGTGACGATAAGATGAAGTGAACTTCTGTTATGCAATGGTTGGATTCAGAGATGAATTGTCTTTATTGTCACCTGTTAACAGTGCTGGAATGTAACTAAGTACATTTACTCAAGTACTGTGCTTAAGTACAAAGTTACTTGTACTTGAGTACTTTACCTTTCCTTGCCACTTTCTACTTCGCAACATTTCAGAAAGAACTATTGCACTTTTAACTCCATTTTAGTTACTAGTTACTTTACAAATTAGGATCTTTGCACAAAACGCATACAATGTTTTACTATAAATTACTCTACCCAACAATATATAAGGCTACAAGTACAGCTGAAATGATTAGCCAGTGAAATACTTAGTTGATTGACACTATTTTAATTGTTTCCAGTTTCTAAAATGTGAGGATTTTTCTGCATTGAGTACTTTTACTTTCAGGTACATTTTCCTGATGATATTTGCATACTTTTACTTAAAGTGACTATATGTAACTTTAACAAAGAACTACTAAAAGCTAAAAGGGAAAGGGAAAGTGAAAGAAGTCAGATGTTTTATTATGCTTTAACAGCTGTATACTGTATGGATGTGATATGATTTCTATTTTTGTTGTCGGCCTGGCTCAGGTTGAACTCTCAAACAGTGAATGCCACAAAACATTCTTTTATTATCCAGTTTGACAGTGAGTTATAACTAAAAAAAGAACTTAAATAAACTATTTTAACATAGATTTTCTTTAAGGCTTTATTACATGGTGCATAAACTCCAGTACTTCCCGATACCTGCGTTTTAGGCAGTATCGGAGGCGATACCGATACTGGTATTTCAGGCAGTGGCACCGAGGCTGTGGAAAGCACTGCCGCTCTCTTTACGTTGTTCAAACTCTGTTGATTCTTTTAAAAAGCAGTTGACTTTGCTATTCAAACAGGCTTTTAGTTAGACAAGGGCATTTATGGCTGGCTGATTTAATGTACATTCTGTATGTTTTCCTGTCTTCTATTTGTTGTATTCCAATTTATTGTAAAGCACTTTGTGATTTTTATCTGTGAAAAGTGCTAAATAAATAAACTTTACTTACCTACTTATTTACTTACAAAGGGCGATAAAGTGAGTCACACTCGGTCGGGCTATTAACAGATCGATACAATTACAGGATTGTGAATGATTCAAACCGACCCTGATATGACAGGTATGTAGCCTAATATGTCTATTTCATTCAAAAAATAACTTTACAATGTGCGATGTGGTTGTACATCAGTAGCTGACATCAAATGATCATGTTTGTGTTGGCTTACTATTTTCTCTTCCCTTGTTCCCCTGTAACGTTACTTGTGTAAAGCATCAGTGGCTTTCATATGATGCGCTGTATACATCTTCTATAATCTAAAGTTATTATTACGTTGGTTGCTTCAACAATCTCTTAATGCTTCGGCTCGTGACACAGTGACAGTGATTCCCTGTTCAGCTCACAATACATCCAAAGGAGGTTAAGTTGCCGTATGCAACACTTGAAATGCAACAAGGCATCTGCAACTTATTCTGTTATTGTAAATGAATGATTTTTTTTGGTTGAGCAAAACATTCATAAAGGTTAGGGTTAGTCATATTGAGTCATATTTGATTCAAACAGACTTTGAGGGCGTCCGAACGCAATCATTTAGCAAAAATAGTTGTGCTTGCATTTCCATGAGCCCACAATTGGATAGAAGACACTTTTAAAAAATGCTGCACAGGAATTCTCACAACTGTTTTTTTTTCTTTCATTCGGCCCCTGTCAAAGTCTGTTTGCACTTTTCATTTGTCCATGAAGTCATTTAATAGAAAACCTTTCATGGGCCCATTGAGAGCATGAGTTGAGAACTATTTTAAAGCTTATATTGTTTTTGGGTGAACTTTTTACATCTAAGGGTGATCTATAAATTCACAGAACTCATCAATGAAACAAATGTTAGTTCTGCTCAGTGATTCGTAACTCAGCCTCTCAGAGAATCCAGAGAGAAATGAGCTCCTCTGCTCCCTCCACCCACCGCTGACAGAGTTATGATATTGTGTGTGTGTGTGTGTGTGTGTGTGTGTGTGTGTGTGTGTGTGTGTGTGTGTGTGCGTGCGTGCGCGTGTGAGAGACATTCATATCTTCCGGGCCCGTATTCGGAGTCGAGCACTCTTGAGTTGTTCGACATCTGAGTTACTGGAGAGATAAAGTCTCATTTGGAAGTTTTAAAAATAAAATATGTTTGCATGTATTCATTTAATTAATTTAATACTCTTTCATGTGACACTGCAAGGGTGTACTTACCGTCTTTAATCTGCTGACAGGTTAAATTGATTTCAGGTTTTCAGGTCAAAATCTTTCTGAAACCCTCTGCCACATAGCTGGGCTATGTAATTCCTCATTCAAGTTTTAGGTGTGTTTGATCACGCTCACCTTAGCTGTCATCTCAATTCTCTACATGTTAAATCAAGCGCGCCTCACATTCTTCAGATACCAGCAGCTCTTTTTAAACCATATACCACTCTGCTCTAGTTCAGACCTCGCGACCGTCACAAGCTCTGAGGTTACAATTGCATTTTGGGGCATTTGGCTGATGCACATGTATAGTTTTAGCCCGAATGCTACACAAGCGAAAGCTAAAAACGTCCAACTGAGAGCTGTCAACACACAGAGATGGCAGACTGAAGATTTAAGCAAATGATTCCACTGCTGCAAAAGTAACAGAGTTCCTCCACTGAGTTTTTATGTCAAAATGAGTTTGGCTGTGTAATGGGAAAATTCCATTTAAGCAGGATTTCATATATCCTTCTGTAATATTGTTATTTCATTACTATGCTTTTCTATGCATTACTTATCTTTTCACGATGTGAACCACTCAGCCTGTCGTATAATATCTTAGCCCAGTTTGGTTTTGATAACATATTAGCTTACCTGGTAGAGTGCGGGCTCATATAAAGAGGCTTAGTCCTCAACGCAGCGGCCACGGGTTCAACTCTGACCTGCGTGTCATTCCCCCTCTTGCCACATTATAAGTGGTACGTCCATTACACACATGGTCTGTATCGATATATTCAGGTGCCGCTGGATGTCTTTCGATACGGCCAGATGTCAATCACCTTCCACTTCCTTTCTGTTGGCGTTCTAATCTCTGGTGGATTTATGAGGACTATTGTTACCTGCTCCTCAGATCTCTGCAGGGTAAATCCAGACAGCTAGCTAGACCATCTGTCCAATCAGATTTTTCTGTTGCACGACTAAAACAACCCTTGAACGTACACATGTTCCACCAAAACAAGTTCCTTCCCGAGGCTATTTGGTAGAGGCACCGTGCCTCCGTCCGATTGTGACGATTGTGATTGGTTTCAAGAAATGCCAATACACCAGAGCAGGATGCCTCCTGGGCGCCCCCCTAGGGAGGTGTTCCAGGCACATCCAGCTGGGAGGAGGCCTCGAGGAAGACCCAGGACTCGGTGGAGAGATTATATCTCCAACCTGGCAGCCTCGGGATCCCCCCGTTGGAGCTGGTTGATGTGGCTCGTGAAAGGGAAGTTTGGGGTCCCCTACTGGAACTGCTGCCCCCACGACCAAATACCGGATAAGCAGATGAAGATGGATGGATGGATGGATGGATGGATGGATGGATGGATGGATGGATGGATGGATGGATGGATGGATGGATGGATGGATGGATGGATGGATGGACATTTTTCTACCATCCTGGAATGCTGGGTGGACTAGCCAGACCCTCCTCTGCAGCCCTGTGAAGGAAGGTCGGGCGATGCGAGACTATTACGCATATCACTTTTTGGCATAAGTGCAAATTATGCTTTCCACAGCTAGGAAGGTCTATACAGACCTAAATCAATCAATATCCATGAGGGTATACACAGACCGTTCACATGCTGCCTAGAATTTATGACCAAACTTGTGGTTGGCACAGACCCACAAACACTTACAAACAGGTCTCACAGGACTGATTTCAGGGGACTGGCTATCTCGTAGTGAATTTACACATCCATGAGAGGGACAGACTCCTCTGTGCTCTCGGTTTGTGTTTGCATGGCTCAGCGTCTGACAGAGCTTTGAAATAATCAAACTTTTAAGCCTTCTGCAAGCAATACAGTTAAAATAAACACTAAAAAAGATCTATTTAATAGCGATGTCTCCTTGATTAAAACAACAGCTCCCTCTTAAAAAAAGTCTTTATATTATTATTTTATCTTTAATATCACAATTCAGATAATATGTATAATGTACTCTTTTGGAGCACAGAGCAAAGTTTGGGTGGTCATGCATTGGGAGAACGGAGATGCAGGCTGTCAGATCCATGGAAAAACACACGGCAAATTCATCCGTCACTAGTGCCGATTAGAGGTGCTTATAATTTTTTTATAACATCTTAGTTCTGATAGTAAGTTAGTTAAAAATAAGAAAAAACTGTGTGTGCATTTATAGCTTTTCTACTTATATCTGGCTAAATGATAATGAGGGCTAATGATTCTTTTGTTGCATTCACACTTAACACACTGATATCAGATAACTATCTGACTACCTGACGCCAAAACACTGCACAGTGGTTTATAATGAGAGTTCCTGCATACGATTATCCACACAGTAGATTTTGCCACATTTCCCCAAAGTTGTAAACTTTATCTTGTGTTGTTCTGAACGGAGAGAAAACAAAGGTAGAATGGGAAAAGTTTCAAGGGAAATCTCACAGTTCTAGATGTTTTCCCTGTTGATTTGTTTAACTGTTTAACTGTGTTTTGAGTTCAATAATTCCAACATCTTTCCAAAAGTCAAGCAGTCAAGCAGCCCTACTATGTGATCTATTCTAAGATTTACAATGGCGTCGGTTTGAACCACGATTAATGGTTAAAAAAAAAGATTAAAGAAGTTAAAGTTAAATTCACCAAACAGTAAACTACTCTATTGTGTGTTCTGCTGTTCTGTTTTGCTCTCAGTGAACTCTGTCTCATTCACCCCTCAACAAGAGAGAGAGAGAGAGAGAGAGAGAGCGCTCTGGGTTGCGTTGAATGTTAGGAATGTTGAGGCTTTTGGCTCCAGTTTGTTCTGACGGAGGGAGGAGGAGATAAAGCAGGAGGAAGGAGGAGGAGGAGGGACAGAATGAGAGGAAAAGGAGGAGAGAGGGAGGGACAAGGGAGGAGATAAGGAGGGAGGAAGGGAGAGAAAGAGGAGGCGAAGATGGAGGAAAAGCAAAGTAGACAAAATTGTGCAAAATTGTGTGATTCATTTCACTGTCTGTTTCCACAGTTTATGTTTTTTTCTTTTTGCGATTATTCAGGTATAATCTCGGTGAAAACATGTTTTCACCCAAAAGTTATTTTCAGGGTTAGCGCTTCATTTTGAACAGAGTTCTTTTTTAAAACATTTCAATCAAAACGACTTGTGTCGAAGGGATTTATTCTGAGAACAAAAGGGGGGGGGGGACCTTCTTTTTAAAACTGCCTGTGTCCCTGTGGCCCTAACTGCTGAACCACACATTAACCAGAGAGGTTGCAGATCAGAAAAACATAAGAATCAGTTTGTGATGGTTTGGAGGAGTACTGGATGAGGACTTGGACAAGCCACAGTTTACAGTAAAGGTTTTTGTTACAGAAACAGATTCTGGGTGTTGTCGTCTTCTTAGACCGAACTGAGAAAAAAAGTATTTTTCTTTCTTTCTTTCTCTTTCTTTCTTTCTTTCTCTGTCTCTCTGTCTTTATCACTTTTACTGTCTCCCTCCATGTTTCCCTCTCTCTCTCTCTCTCTCTCTCGTGCTCCCATTTTGCTGTAGAGATGAGCAACAGTGCAGGAATCTGAGCTGCAGCCAACACATTACATAAAGCTCTCTCTCTCTGTCCAATCGTTGCCAGAAAAAAAAAAAGTGAACGTCTGCGTTTGCCTGCAGCTCGGCTGAAGTGAATGAACTCACTTCCTGAGCACGGAAAGATTGTTTTCAGCTTGAAGCACACTGTAATCAGGGAACGTGTTGTCTCCATGAAGAGTAAATTCAGTACCGCTCTGTCACAGTCTGACCCGTTTCATTTGTCTGTTGAGCTGCTGTGACTCAGTGACCGTCTGGTCTTTAACTCCAGTCTCCATTCAAAAACTTCAAATTAATTTCCGCACTGCAAACGTATATCATCTGTTGGTAATACCATGATGTGATCAGAACCTCTCAGACCACATGAACAACTTTAAGTTGAAAGGTTTTTTTAATGGATTTTTTTTTTTTACCCAGTCACCCCTGAAGAATATACTGCCTGCCTCAGCTTTAATAACACCCCCGGAAAGTTTTGTCTTTGCTGACCTCCAGTGGGTTGACTCGTCACCTGCTGCTGCAGCGACGTGCAGGTGTACTGCAGGACACTGTGACATCACTGGTGGGTGGTCAGAGGAGCAAAACACAGATTTGTTTAGCCTTCTGTTAAGTTACTCTGTAAGTCGCTCTCTGCTTTCCCCTTCCGCCCATTGTTCTCTCAACCTTTACTCCCCCTCCTTCTTCTCCTGCCTTCACTCTATCTCCCTCCTCCTCCTCCTCCTCCTCTCTTTGTGTTTTCTCTCCTCAGTCCTCAGCCTCACCCTGCTGTCTCTCTCCAGTCTGTGTTCAAGTCACTCTCTCTCCCGTCCAGCTGTTTCCTCCAGCAATTGAAAAACGTCCCGAATAAGAGAAGAACAACGGGACGCTGCTAATACTTTCAAATAAGAAAGTTTATTTGTTAAATCGTTGTTAAATCTTTTGACAGAAGTGTGTGTGTGTTTTTGTGTGTGTGTGTGTGTGTGTGTGTGTGTGTGTGTGTGTGTGTGTGTGTGTGTTTTTCAGTGTTGCGTAACCTCTGTGAGTGGGCTGCTTTTTGTGTATGTGTGTATAAACTGCTCCGCTCCAACAACAAAAAACATTGTGAAATCACACACACACACACACACACACACACACACACACACACACACACACACACATTCTGGTCCTTGTTTCTCCATCCTGTTGTAGTTGGGTGACAGTTGACCTCCTGCAGCAGATATGTGTTTAGAAAAGGACTTTGCCTGGAAGCAACTGCGGTTAGCATTCCATTGACTGCCATTCATTTTGGCGCCACTTCGACAGCAAATAACTTTACATCTGAAGCATTTGAAGACTCTATTTGTCCGTTGATTATTTCTAAAGAAACACAACAATGTATAAAAGGATCCATTACCTTGTATCTCACGTTATGTCTCTGTAGCAGACGTTTTTGTAAAGATAGGCTAACGATTGTGTCATAACCAGGAATCACAGTATAGTACAGGGTAAGCTCGCAGACAATTAGACTTAAATTACCTGTTTAGGTTTAATTACTAATTTTAACTAGCATTTTAGTTAGCAATAATTAGCCTGTGCCTATGTTATCTCCTTATAAAAACCTACACTCTCCGTCTCTGCTGATTGGGAATGATTGAGATTTCTCTTGGCACAGCTACCAGAAGACTTACAACTTTCAGACAGGTTGCTCACATCACATCTACGTCGTCAAGCTAAGTTGGAGGCTGCGCAGTAACGCTCAGCTATCAGCAGAAAAGTGCTTCTAATATCCTTCACTGGTCTCCGTCCAGAACAACGGGATCTTTTGGCCCATTTCTTTAACTGTCTATGAGTCTACCCCAGTTCATGCAAGCGCAAATGTAAAATTTCAAGCCAATAGGAATACTTGAAATTGATGGTGGTGGTCAAAATTCATTAAAAAAGGACAAGTTTGTGAAGGGCAATACAGATTTTGATAATGAACAACTACAAAAGTTACACACTGGACCTTTAACTATAAATTAAATAAACTGTAGAAAATCATTCCATTAATGTTTCTTCTGATTGATGCATATTAAGTATAAACATTGTAAACGATGGATGATCTGAACGCAGCCTCAGACTGGTTTTCCTTTGATAAGTGGACATGGCATATTCACTTTGGTGGTAACTTATTCCAACGGCCATTGGTTTGCCATCATCCTGTTTTTGGCTGCCTGGATCATGATCACAGATTAATCACCTTTTTAAACAACTTTATTGTTTTACCAGCTCTACACACGGTGACAGAGAGTACAAACAACCACAAACAATCCTATAAATTATAATTCATTATTTAACATCTTTCTCTCACTCTCCCTTGTATTTTTTTTCTCTCTCTCTCTCTCTCTCTCTCTCTCTCTGTCTCTCTCTCAGAGATGTAGCGTGTGTGTTGGTGTGATCGGCGGACCATCATGCACCTCTTCTTGCTGCTGATCCTTCAAGCCACAGCAGCCTACGGACAGATCGACCCCGGTACGCACACGCACACACACATTACATTTGTGTTTTTAAATGTTTGGGTGTCATTGTGATTATCGTGTATGTGTGTGTGTGTGTGTGTGTGTGTGTGTGTGTGTGTAGCACACTGTCGCTATGCCTTGGGCATGGAGGATGGACGGATTAAAGATGATGACATCACAGCATCCAGCCAGTGGTACGAGACCACGGGACCTCAGTACGCCAGGTCAGTGTGACTTATAGAGTGATGTGATTGGTTCCTTCCGATTGGTAGACGACCAAACTACCATTTGAGCCACATCTGCCTGCATGTGACCCGATGTGTGCAGCTCCATGTCAGACTCAGCTTTGTTGTTGGGTCAACTGTTCATTCTCTGTAATGTCAATTTCACCCCCAAGATGAACAAAAAATTAAATGTTGTCAGCAGCTGTGAGGGCTCAGCTTTTGATCAACATTATCATTATGTATATATTGTGTGTGTGTGTGTATGTGTAGGCTGAATCGTGAGGAAGGAGACGGCGCCTGGTGTCCTGAGGGACAGCTGGAGCCTTCAGACAGTCAGTACCTGCAGGTTTGTGTCTGCTCAGTGCTTTAAAGAAAGAAACTTAAACATGTTCAATCGTGTATATATGCCCATATGGGTTTGACAGTCACAGAGTGTCAGGGTCAGTGAGGATTCTCAGTCGTTTAGATCAGAGGATATCAAGAAGTGCTAATTAAAAAATCTAAAGCGAGGCAGAAAAGTCCACAGCAAGTCCAACTGCCTTTGACTATTCACTTAAATGTAAAAAAAACTGTGATTTTCTGCCATTAGGGTTCTCTCAATCAAAAACAAAAAAAATGCAGTTTCGTGACGTGGCATCATGGGAGTTGTGTCCGCAGGGGTCCCCCGCTCTTCCCAAAACAGACAGAACCCCTGCACAATTTGGGGTAAAATATGGATCACGATTTTTTTTAGCTTAGAATTGATATCACGATTTTTTTATTACAAAGTTTAATGTTATTGCACACATGAACCATGACAAAGCAAAACAAATTGGCGGTACCAAACTTTTTTTTTTGGCACTTATAGCACATTGCTCATCACCCCAAGCCTGTGAACATAGAGGAGAAGAGAAGGGAGAGCATTGCGGCGCTCAGGAGTGCTTTCAAACCTATTTTATACAGTCTATGTTTAAAACTCAAAGAAGAAAGTTGTAGCGTTTGCGATGCAGTCGGCTCGTAAAATTAAATGAGAATCAAAATCATAAAAAAAGAAAAGAAAAATGTAATCGTGAACAGGGTGAATGGAGATCGCGATTTTATAACGATTAGTCCTGCAGGCCTAGTAAAAAAGCAGAGTAAAATCATGACTAAAATCCTTCATCTCGTTAAAATATGGCTTACAACTGGATGAAAAGTACATACATTTTTTTTATATATTTTGATGTTCCTATGTTCTGTTCAAATTATTATCATATTATTTTAGTGGGAACTCATAAATAACGGAATATTGGATTTTTAAATTACCAAATATTTGTATCGTTATCTGTCTTAAAAATCCTTTATCGGTCGGGCTCTAATAAAAAGTCAATTTATGACATCTTCTGTCAGAACACCACAATACTGACGTGTGTACAAAGTGTATATGACTCCATCAACAGGCGGCACATTGTAACAAACCAGTAATGATCGCAGTAATGATTTCTCATGGTTTGAACACTGTTGGAAATTTGGGATAATGTAAATATACATACATATACACTACATATACACTCACCGGCCACTTTATTAGGTACCCCATGCTAGTAACGGGTTGGACCCCCTTTTGCCTTCAGAACTGCCTCAATTCTTCGTGGCATAGATTCAACAAGGTGCTGGAAGCATTCCTCAGGGAGTTTGGTCCATATTGACATGATGGCATCACACAGTTGCCGCAGATTTGTCGGCTGCACATCCATGATGCGAATCTCCCGTTCCACCACATTCCAAAGATGCTCTATTGGATTGAGATCTGGTGACTGTGGAGGCCATTTGAGTACAGCGAACTCATTGTCATGTTCAAGAAACCAGTCTGTGATGATTCCAGCTTTATGACATGGCGCATTATCCTGCTGAAAGTAGCCATCAGAAGTTGGGTACATTATGGTCATAAAGGGATGGACATGGTCAGCAACAATACTCAGGTAGGCTGTGGCGTTGCAACGATGCTCAATTGGTACCAAGGGGCCCAAAGAGTGCCAAGAAAATATTCCCCACACCATGACACCACCACCACCAGCCTGAACCGTTGATACAAGGCAGGATGGATCCATGCTTTCATGTTGTAGACGCCAAATTCTGACCCTACCATCCGACTGTCGCAGCAGAAATCGAGACTCATCAGACCAGGCAACGTTTTCCAATCTTCTATTGTCCAATTTCGATGAGCTTGTGCAAATTGTAGTCTCAGTTTCCTGTTCTTAGCTGAAAGGAGTGGCACCCGATGTGGTCTTCTGCTGCTGTAGCCCATCTGCCTCAAAGTTCGACGTACTGTGCGTTCAGAGATGCTCTTCTGCCCACCTTGGTTGTAACGGGTGGTTATTTGAGTCACTGTTGCCCTTCTATCAGCTCGAACCAGTCTGGCCATTCTCCTCTGACCTCTGGCATCAACAAGGCATTTCCGCCCACAGAACTGCCGCTCACTGGATGTTTTTTCTTTTTCGGACCATTCTCTGTAAACCCTAGAGATGGTTGTGCGTGAAAATCCCAGTAGATTAGCAGTTTCTGAAATACTCAGACCAGCCCTTCTGGCACCAACAATCATGCCACGTTCAAAGTCACTCAAATCACCTTTCTTCCCCATACTGATGCTCGGTTTGAACTGCAGGAGATTCTCTTGACCATGTCTACATGCCTAAATGCACTGAGTTGCCGCCATGTGATTGGCTGCTTAGAAATTAAGTGTTAACGAGCAGTTGGACAGGTGTACCTAATAAAGTGGCCGGTGAGTGTATAATATAGGCCTACTAGCTTTAAGACATGTCTTAAGGCGGCTTTAAAAGGATTAAAGTATTATTCAAAGGTACAAACACAAAATATTTTTTTTAAGTTGTTAGTGTAAGACACTTCTGACATTAGATAAATTGTAATCATAATAATATAATAATAATTATGTGTAGGTGAAGATGTGGGTTGACAGGAAGCTGTTGCTGTGTTGTTCAGGTGGACCTGGGCAGGCTGATTTTCCTGACGGTGGTCGGGACTCAGGGACGGTACGCGAGGTACTCCGGGAACGAGTTCGCCCGAGCTTACCGCCTCAACTACAGCCGGGATGGCCTGCTGTGGAAGTCCTGGAGGAACCGGCTGGGGAACACGGTGAGTGACACAAATGTTTCACAAAGCACTGTGGGTCGGGACTGGCAGGGGGAGATGGGAAATAAAGTCAAAACATCAGTCAGGAAGAAGGAAAGAATAGGAGAAAATGTGGAGCGGAAACTTGTGACGGAGTGATAGAACAGAGCGATGGAGGGAAGAATAGGAGAACAAGGAAGGGAGAGAAATGACCTCTGAGCTGCGTCTGGCCATTCACGCTGGAATCACAGGAACTGACATGTACCCACCAGCTTCCTGTTGGCCTTTAAGTTCCCTGACAGCTACAGCAACACAATCAGGACTCGATTTAAACAGCAGGTCGTGTTTTTATCTGAGGCTGCCTGACTGAACACTTTCCTCTCTCACATTTTAAAACAGGAACTTCCCAGAACCCCAACAGATTTCTGCTGTCAGACTTCACAGCCTGAAATAGAAACACACAGAAGTAGGATCGTTGGCATCTCAATTCTTAAACACTCAGATCTTAAAGGAGTAGTTTGAAGCCACGCTGTTGTAACACATGCAGAATGTAGCTTAGCATTGTCTTGCTGAAATATGCAGGGACGTCTCTGAAAAAGCACATGTTGCTCCAAAACCTGATTGTACCTTTGTGCATTAATGGTGCCTTCACAGATGTGCAAGTTACCCACGCCATTGGCAACACTCCCCACCCCCACCCATACCGTCACAGATGCTGGCTTTATGAACATTGCACTGATAACAATCTGGATGGTTCTTTTCCTCTTTGACCCGGAGGACGTGATTTTCAAAAACAATTTGAAATGTGGAATCGTCAGACCACAGCACACTTTTCCACTTTTCCACACCTAAAAAAAGGTCCCCTGAAAAAATCAATGTCAGTTGAAGTGTACGCTATATTAGAATATTTTCACCCCTCTACCTTGTTTAAGTTTACACGGGTCGAACTTAACCCGGTATCTAGGCTCTCGTCAAAGCCGCTGTGTCGAGTTCCCCTTCGAGGGGAACTCGACACTGCGTCGGTTACGACACTATAGCAACGAGGACCATAGTGTCGTAACCGACGCAGTGTCTCGTTCCCCTATCTCGGGGAACAAGGGTTACATACGTAACCCGAGACGTTCCCCCCGTGTAATCAAGGTAAAGTGGTGAAATATTTTAAATAATGAGTATGCTCTACACACTGGTATAGATTATGATAGATTATGATGATGTAATACACTGACTATGGACTATAGACACTGTAGTTACCTCATACAACACCACTTAAAAAGATCTGAACTATCCGTTTATTAACAGAGCCATCAGGGTCACTTTTCCTGCTAATTCCATCCGGATGTAAATACAGCACATTTAAATGGAAAAATGCATGTTTGGACAACAGTGTAATCTCCTCTACCATAGCGGCTCTATTCACAAAGTCCTGCTGATTACAGGGACACATCTATCTGTATACCGTCTGTCTGTGTGCATATATACTGAATGTACGTGGATGTTTTCATGCTGATAGACGTTGCTGTTTTTGCAGTAAGGACCAGACTCTAGTAACTCATCCTGTCTTCAGGGCGATTGATGTTTCACATGTGATATGTGTCTCCAGGTGATGGAGGGCAACAAAAACGCCTACACCTCTGTCATCAACGACTTGCACCCTCCGATCATCACCCGCTACGTCCGGTTGATCCCAGTCACCAAACTGTCCACCACCGTCTGCATGAGAGTGGAGCTGTACGGCTGTCCGTGGGAGGGTAGGACACATAAACACACACACAGTCAAAGTCACACTGTTAATGTGTGTGTGCTCTGCTGACATTAAGGCTTGTTGATTCAGTGGATTTCTCAGAAATGTTTACTCCTCCTTAGACTCGAATAAACCCCACTGAAACCTCCTGATTCAATAAAAGTCAAGAGGGATTGTTTGTGAGACTCTTTTT